>APFE031630095.1:0-27511 GCA_000404065.3 Pinus taeda | reverse complement strand
TAAGTTTTTTAATTTAGATAATTTCTTAAACATAATACAATGTGATCAAATTTAAGAGAGAGTTGGGGAGGGGGCATAGAGAGGGACATAGATAGTGAAAAAGTTGGAGGATAGAGAGAGAGTGATGGGAGGAGAGAGAGGGAGGTGGGAGAGAGGGAGTGAGAGGAAGGAAGAGAGAGGAGAGAGAGACAAATGGAGTTGGAGTGGGGGAGAGAGGGAGTAAAGAAAAAATACATAGAGAGATAGAGGTGGAGAGGGAGAGGAGTGAGAAGGGAGAGATGAAGAGAGAGTGAGGGAGAGAGGAGATGAGGGAAGAGAAAGAAGAGGAGAGAATAGAGATAGAGAGAAAAGGGGAAGGGAGAGAGATGGAGACATAGAGATGGAGAAGGACAGGAAAGGGGGAGATAGTGATAGAATTGGAACAAAGAGAGAGAGAGAGGGAGAGTGATTTGGGGGGAGAGATAGAGGGAGGTGGGAGATAAGGGATAGAGAGGAAGGAATATGGAGATGAGGAGAGAGAGATGGAATTGGAGGGGGTAGGAGAGGGAGGGAACAAGAAAAACATAGAGGGAGAAAGGTGGAGAGAGGGGGTTAAAAGGGAGTCATGGAAAGAAAGTGAGGGAGAGAGGAGAGTGGGAGGGAATAGAGAGAAGTATATAGATAGAGAGAGAGAGAAGGGAAAGAGAGAGTTAACAGAGAAGGGGAAGAGAGGGAGAGAGAGAGTGTGTATATTTGGGGGTGAGATAGAGAGAGGGAATAACAAAGAGACACAAATACAAATATAGATATTATATAGTATTATATAACCAACCTAGATCCATATTAACCCTATAACTATCAAGTGCCTGTAGAAATTCTCACTGTAGATTAAACAGATTATGCAATGTACTAAAGCAAAATACTTAATCTACTTCTACAATCAAACTTGCAGAAGCTTAATCAATTTTGAGCAAGATCAAATCGAACAGATATAACAGAGAAGAAGATCCAATCACACATGAAACACAGAAGAATACTCTCGGGAAAGCCTCAGCTAAAAACCTCGCTATCTGTATTATCATACAAGTGGAAATATCTCAGGATTACACAATACTTTAGCTCACAAGCTATCCAGCTCTCAGTACAATCCCTCGCTGCTGCTCATAGACAGAATAGACAACACATATGCCTTCCTTCAGTCCTCCAAGCCTCCTATTTCCCTACACAGTTTCTCCTTGGTCCTCCAGCTACCACCTGTGTTATTCTCACCTCACATGTTGCTGCTAACCGCTGTAGTAACTGCGCAATCCTGAAGGAATTAATTCCTTCTGCATGGATGAGTTTCCTATATAGGAAAATTCATCCAACTGATAGTACATTGTCCCTTCCTTTAATCTCAACTGGGTCTCTATCTGAATTGACATGCATGAGTTATTTATGAGAGAATATTCAGTGATTTGGAGAACACTAGTTGCATACATGCATGCATTAACTGACTGAACTCACAATTAGTTCCAAAAACTGTTGGAACTAATCTAACTAGACTTAACTCAGTTAACTGAGCTAACTAATTACAACTCAAAATACAACTCATCCTTATCTCCTTAATTGAGGGATAACTTCCTCAATCAAAGGGATAACTGTTGCATGTCTTCACATAGACTTCATGTTTGATTTTCTCCAAATAATTAAGTTAAGATGAATTAATTAATTATTTTACAAACAACTTCTAAGATCAAATTCGAATTTTAATTCACAATTTTAATTTAGGGACTAATTAAAATTAGAATCTATCCCGAAATGCTATTTATAACAATGTTATTTTTAGCATTTCTATTTTTTGTTATTTCCAACAGAGTTGGAGTATATCCTAAAGTGTTATTTATAGAATTTCTATTTTTAGCATTTTTTTATTGATATTTTCAACACTCCCTCTCAACAAGAAAGGCATTCAACTCGAACTCAATCCTGAACCTTTGGAATGTTCTGCATGCAACACTTCTCCCTATTGTTGTTGCTCCAATAACTCTAGAAACAAAAAAATACCCAACCTGAATTAGAATGATGCCTTTGTCATCAAAGTCTCTGACTGCATCAATCACACTGATTCCTCTTGCTGCATTCGTGTTGTTGTTGCTCTTGTCTCCCAGCACTGCATCCGCACTGCACCCCCTCTCATCATGTTGCATCGTGTTGCCCACTGCTGCACTGCAACTCAGTTACTGAGAAGTAAGTAACTAATCTCCCAACTGACCTCCTTGTTGGGCTAGAAACATCCTCTGATGTTGAAGATTCCTCTACCGCTCCATCCGCATCTGTCTCTACCCACTCAGCCAGTCCTGCTACTCCTCATCAAGGCTCCCATAGCAAGGTCTAATCAAAGAGGCTGGGTACCTCAAGGATCATGCCCCTATTTCAGCCTTCTTGGAACTATCACTCCACATTGCCCCACCTCCCACCTAGAGGTATGGATGCACATTATCCCTCTGCCCACTTGGCTTGAAATTTTCCCCTACTGGAGGTCTCTGCATAAGTGGATGCCTCCACTCGGTCTCCTCTCGGCTTCTCCAGTTGTGGCTGCTCCACAACCTCCTGAAGTTGCTTCACCAATTGTGGCTCTTCCACAATTGTCTGAGACTTCTTCTAGTGCTACATATTGAGAGGTAATGTACTCTCCCTCTCAACCACAAATTCTCCAACAGTTACCTTGCTCCTCAAGGCTTTGCATGCATCTTGAACCTCAAGAGCATATAGGTTCTTGAATCGTGAACCGATCTGCTTCACCTATCTCGTGGTGATGTGTCTAAGGAAAACCTTTCCCTTACTGAAGACTACATCATAGCCTTTGTTCTCCAGCATCACAATCAATACCAAGTTCTTCTTCAATCCTAGCACATACTTCACATCTGTCAAGGTGATGCGAGCTTCATGCTCCCTCTAAAAAGCAACCGTGCCCACTCCTGAAACACTATACTTTTCATCATTACCCATCTCTATGAGCATCTGGAGGTCTTTCTCCTCCAAGGTACTAAACAAACTCTTATCGTTGGTCATGTGGAATTAGGCTCCACTGTCAAGAAACCAACCACAACCCATCATTGATGAAACCATGCATGTGATGAGGGTAAAATCCAATTCGAACTGAGAGGCCAATGCCTCACCTTCATATCCTTTCGAGGATCCCTTCTTGGATTTCTTCAATGACAATTAGATGCATAATGGCCCACCTCATGACAATTAAAGCATCGCACTTTAGATTTGTCAATCTTCTTCCCTCCATGAGAAGAACTCGATTTGGGATGAGAATCCTTCTCCTTCCCTTTCTTTTCCTTACTCTCTAAGGCACAATTTTCTTCATCCTCCTTGGATGAAGAACCATCTATGGTGCTTCTCCTGATCTCCTCCTACATCAGATCTGACCACTGTCGTTCCCAATCTGGCAGTTTCTCTCTTCCATTTACTGAGTCTTGGTAGCTATGCCAGCTCTTAGGAAGACTGAGGAGAGCAAGACTCACCATGTCATCATCGGCTGTCGTGATTCCTACACTTCCAAGCTCATCCCTGCAGGTGATGAGCTTGTTCAGATATGTAGAGATCGTGTCACCCTTTTCACACTTGATTTTCCAAAGCTTTTCTTTCAGTGCCAGCTTCCTCTGATCGTTGTTGTTCTGATATAGATCCTTCAACGTTTTCCACATTGAAAATGGTGTCTCCTTGCCATGGAGACTCGAGATAATGTGGTCTCGAACTCCCTCCAGAAGAATCCTCCTCGCTCTAGCCACACATTTCTTCCATTCCACCAATTCTTGGGCATTAGCTGCTCCTGGCTTGCGGACTTCTTGATTAATGAAGTCCTTCAAACCGTTGTCCTCTAATACCGCTTCTATGCAATCCTTCCAGGCTATATAATTTGAGTTTCCATCTAGGGCATACTCGAGTCTCAAACTGTTAAACGCCATTGGTGAAATTTGAGATGTGATAAGAATTCGATTTCTATAATCAAGAAATTTAAACTTCGAACTTCTCCCTTCTTTGCATACTGTTATCTACTTTGATCACCTTTTCTCTGATACCATGTAGAAATTCTCATTGTAGATTAAATTGATTATGCAATGTACTAAAGAAAAATACTTAATCGACTTTTACAATCAAACTTGCGGAAGCTTAATCGATATTGAGCAAGATCAAATAAAACACATATAATAGAGAAGAAGATTCAATCACACATGAAACGCAGAAGAATACTCTCGGGAAAGCCTCAGCTAAAATCCCTGCTATCTGTATTATCATGCAAGTGGAAAAATCTCAAGATTACACAAAGCTTTAGCTCACAAGCTATCTAGGTCACTGATGCTCATAGACAGAATAGACAACACATATGCCTTCCTTCAGTCCTCCAAGCCTCCTATTTCCTTGCGCAGTTTCTCCTGGGTCCTCCAGCTGCCACCTGTGTAATTCTCACCTCACACATTGTTGCTAACCTCTATAGTAATTGCGCAATCCTGAAGGAATTAATTCCTTCTGCATGGATGAGTTTCCTATATAGGAAAATTCCTCCAATTGATAATACATTGTCTCTTCCTTTAATTTCAACTGGGTCTTTGTTTGAACTGACATGCATGAGTCATTTATGAGAGAATATTCAGTTATCTGGAGAACTAGTTGCATGCATGCATGCATTAACTGACTGAACTCACAATTAGTTCCACAAACTGTTGGAACTAATCTAACTGGACTTAACTCAGTTAACTGAGCTAACAATTACAACTCAAAGTACAACTCATCTTGATCTCCTTAATTAAGGGATAACTTCCTCAATCAAAGGGATAATTGTTGCATGTCTTCACATAGACTTCATGTTTTATTTTCTCCAACTAATTAGTTCTCAAGATGAATTTATTAATTATTTAACAAACAATTGCTAAGATCAAATTCGAATTTTAATTCACAATTTTAATTTAGGGACTAATTAAAGTTGGAATCTATCACGAATTCTATTTATAACAATGTTATTTTTAGCATTTCTATTTTTTGCTATTTCCAACAGAGTTGGAGTATATCCTGAAATGTTATTTATAGTATTTATATTTTTAGAATTTCTTGTTGCTATTTTCAACAGTGCCAAGAGAGATCCAATCTATTGAGGTGCAAACATTTCCTCAAGTTTTGCACTAGAAAAAAAAGTTTACACCTCGAGAGATTGGACCCCTCTCGGCGCTTGATAGATCTGGGGTTAAGATGGATCTAGGTCAATTAATATGAAATTAAAGTAGTTTTTATTTGATATTATAGTCTTAAGAATTAAAATTTCCCTTCAAATTAATTTCAAATTGGAACTAGATCCAATTAGATCCAATGAATAGATTTTTAAAAAATACATAAAACAATTTGTTTTTTAAATATATTTTTAAAATTACAAATTATTAGAGATAAATAATGAAAAGTTGGCTCACCTAGACACCATGTCAGGATGAAGAAGTGTTTAAGGAAGGATAACCTTTCAACCAATCTTTAACAACCTTTCAATCCACTATCACTTGTAAGTTTAGATTCCTTGACACAATTAAGATGACTAACATAAAAAATTGATTCATATTATTGTAGTACTTGTTAGGTAGTTGTATTTTTGTTCTTAGACTAAATTAGTCATTCATGTTAGTCATTTTTAGTTGTATTACTTATTAGTTACTCACATATTTTAACCAGCAACTAAATTAGTGATTTATGTTAGTCGTTTTTAGTTCGGTCACTTGAGATTGCTCATTTTTTGTAGTATTTCACTTGGAAACGCTGTGGTGACTAACTTTTTTAGTCACCTAGTCACTAATTGATCATTTTCTACTAGTGGATATTTGTTGTCTATCTTCTTTAATTGTAGCTATAAGGCATCGATGCTAAGGAGTATTTCCTGTTGTGATTCACTCCTCTCCATCAAAACATTACCCATGATTATCTTAATTTTCTAGTACAAATCAAACATTGACATGTATCTAATTTTCCTTGTACAAGTGTTGTTGGTGTCTAGTACTCATTAACTAACTTTTTCTTCTATTTTATCATATAGTAAAAACAAACATTCTCACTAAATCTTTGTTCTTAGCCACATTAATCTCTGTTAAAATTGGCAACTAGGGCAAAACTCCATGTGGGTCATCTTATTTATGGTAGCTGATATTTTTCTTGGATCCCTCTCATCGAGAAGTGTAGGATTGATCTAAAGATCATCCGATTCCGATAAGTATTTATGAATATATGAATTTATTTTGATTATGGACAAATTGACAAGTCAGCCAACAACTTATGTAGGCTCAAAAGCCCAACAGTCATGTCTATTCAACCTCTATGTTTTTAGTATAAATAAAAGAGGGCTTGAAGTCATTTGACGCACTTACTCTTAATGTCATCTCCTCCTCTCCACGTCGTTGCGTTTTGGTGAAGGAGAAACACCAAGAATATACACTAGCCTACAGATGATGCCCTGAACGCAATGAAGGTGAAATCCTTACACGCATCCCTAAATTACAGTCATGGAGGATCCTAGCTGTAGCTGAGGGAGATCTTACCATACCCTAGCCATAGTGAAGGAAAGATTCTAAACATAGATTGAAGGAGAACTAGCCACAATAAATTCGTTGTCCTAGAAGGCTCCCATGAGCAGTGCTAAAGGAGAGTAAGACGCAGTCATCTAAAGGTCACACATCTGCAGTAAAGAGGAGACTTTTCCACAATTAAGGAGAGCGCTAGCAGCAGTTAAGGAAGAGGTCTGGCCACAGTCAACAAGGGTTTTTATGCAGTAAAAGAGGCACGTATACACAGTAAAGGAAGAGGCCTTATCCGCAGCAAAGGGAGGGCTGATCGGCAGCCCTATATGCAGTAATAAGAAGGCCCTGATACACTGGTAAAAAGGAGACCAGATCTATTGTTCAAGCCACAGTCCAACCGTAAGTTCTAACCACTATTGAAGTAAGGATTTTGTTGTGCCCTAGCCACAGTAGAAGGAACCATAATGCAGCATGAATCAGGAATAGGTTAAGGGACTATTTGAGAATCCCTTGTGCAACCGTGTGAGGGTGGTTTCTTCTTGTTAGAAGGCCGAGTTAAATGGAGTAGTGGAACAAACTTGTTGGGGTATCATTGGAAGAACAAGTATAACATTTATGCTGCTACAAGAAAATTGTGTGTTAGGTTGCAGGCCATAACACTACAGTCAAGCTTTTCCTATGGGTATTTGAGGGCTCAGATCATTAGCATAATACATGGAGTCGTGTATAATATTGTTGAGATCTAAAGCTATTAGATGGTTGTATGACACTGCTATAAGGTGAGATGGACAAAGCTATTTTCATGGGTTAGTGTGACTATATTGAGGGTAAGTCAGATAACAAGGATGCAGCATGGTGATGGTTGCAGCATGATGGGGTAGCAAAGTGATGATGGATGTTGTATGATGAGTGCAGCATAGAAGTCATTGAATGCAGATCAATGATAAAGAGTAGCTCAATGATTGGAGCAGCTTAGTGACAAAAGAAACAACATGAAGTGCATAGCATGGTCATGATAAGTGCAGCAGGGTGCAGCAAGAGGACAAGATGCAACACTATGATAGGTGAAGGAGTCACCTTGGAGAATCAATTGAAGCAACATGTCTTCAACTGATCTCATATAGATATAGAAAGTCAAAGCGTTGACTTCTGTTGTAAATGTATTATCTCTCTCTCTTTCTCTGCTGAACTATTGAAGAACAAAAAAGAAGAATTGATCAAGGGTTTCCCCACATTGGGGTTTGTCCTTAGCTGGCGCCACATCTTGTGTCCTCGTGTCTTGGCTTATCTTCTGCGATTTCTATTTATGTTATATCTGCAGTTGACTTTAATGTTGATGTGATTGCTAATCTGGAAAAGGTATTGAGCTAACTGTGAAAATTGAAATAAATTGCTCTAGCATAGAGCATATCTAAAATTAACATGGTATCAGAGCTGAGGTGAAGACAGGTGGGAAAGGACAAAAAGGATCAGTGGATCCCTCATCCCTCTTCAAATTCACCAAGGGTGAAGTCGAAGCAGAGAATATTATCAGAATGGTGCAGCGGAATATGGCCTACCTCAAAGATCACTTCATTGGGAAGTTTAGTTCTAAGGGTGGAAGGAAAGGCGGATGCCTTGGTTGCAATAAGTTTGGCCATTATGCCAAGGAGTGTCTGAATCGCAGAGACACATCCCTTGATGTAGATAAAAATCATTCCAGCGACATCTTCAATGATCAAAGGAATGACAGGTAATGCAGGTCATCAAGGAAATGGTCGACTCTTCAAAGAAAGCAAGGAACCCCAGGTATGAAGAATCAAATGTTGTTTCTGATAAGATAAAGAAGCGTTATCTTGTATTGGCCCTCTCCTTCACATTATTTGGGAATCTGGCTTATTAATTGTAGTGCTTCAAGGCACTTCATCGGATAGATGGGTGCACTCTTTAATTTGGTATAGATGGAAACAATCATGGGATTATACTTGGACCCAATGCCACCTATCCCGGAAAGGGTGTAGGGAATGTTATCCCTCAATTGAATGAGGGTAACTCAATTCATTTACAGAATCTCTTTTATGTACTTGATCACAAGAAGAACCTGGTGTCCATTTCAGCAATGGAAGTCAAAGGTTTCAGGGTGGCACTCATCGATGGAAAGGTACATGTTTTAAAATAGAATTTTCAAAGATGTTTTTGAGTTCAGGGTTGTATCAAGTTGCAGGAAGTCCATTGGGGACCATGTCCATGACACATAGCACCAAAGGTTTGTGAGTCAGATGGTGACAGGGATGCTTGAATTCAAAAGGAGCATGAAAGTACATGTCTGAGATGTACCGAAGGAAAATCTTACAAGGGGACCATTCCCCTCATGTAGTAGGTCCACAGGTTTGGAACAACCCAAGGGGTTTGAGATTGATGATCAGGAATCTCACGTATGCAGATGGAAGAAATCCCTCTATGGCTTGAAGAAAAACTCCCCAGGCATAGTATGAGAGGATTGATAGTTGTCAGATGAAGCTGAGATTCACTGGGAGTGAAACCGATCCAAACCATTACCCGAAGGCTGTGGATGATAAACCTCTCATACCGGCACCTTATGGGGACGACTTATTTCTGATAGGTGCAGACCCTGTCATTTGCAGAAGTAAGAGGGAGTTCGATTCCAGATGTGGAATGATAAACTACAAGCCTGTGACTACCTTACAGATATTAACTTTCAGAAGTTATATGGTAGTGATGTCGGACCAGATTTAGGAAATGCCTCTGATTTTCATAAACTCATTCGCGTTGATGTTCTTGGTGAACTTCCATCCAGACATATGTTTTGCAGTTAGCATGGTGAGCTCATATTTGGTTGAAGCCTCACTGGATTGGTGCCAAGAATCTTCTGAGATATCTTCGGGGCACAGTCTCTCATGGATTGAGATACACTATCCGAAATATGAAACTGCATGATTATTTGAATGCTGACTGGGCAAGCGGTATGGAGGATCATTAGAGCACTTCTCAGTGCTGGTTCTATTTGGATTCTACTTCAATATCATGGATGAGCAGGAAGAAGAAGTTGGTTGCTATATTCACTGCCAAGACCGAATACATAGGTACGAGCATGATCTCGTGTGAAGTTGCATGG
Organism: Pinus taeda; assembly: GCA_000404065.3. Classification (NCBI taxonomy): domain Eukaryota; kingdom Viridiplantae; phylum Streptophyta; class Pinopsida; order Pinales; family Pinaceae; genus Pinus; species Pinus taeda. Next base: position 17,875 of record APFE031630095.1, on the reverse strand, counting down.
TTGCGGAAGCTATTCAGTGAGCTGTTTGTACACATGATGAATACCACTGTGATTCTCTGTGACAATCATAGGTGGGATTCGATTACTAAGGAATATCATATTCAATGATTTCTCCAGCAGATAGACATCATATACTACCTTATCTGGGATATGGTAAGTCAATGAGCAAGGAAGCTCGACAACAATGAGATAATGTACAGGTCGCTACACTTTGTCAAAGCCCCGGGGAAAGATCAAATCTGTGATTTTCCCGAATGACTTGGAGTCGTCGAGAGACCCTTGTAAAAGGGTCCTGCATGTTGCATACATTGAGCTCTTGGAGCTCTGGGGGCTTGGGGTTCTTACTGGAGTAACATACAACCACAAGGTGACTCACCCTCCCCTGGTGGTGCACACTGAATAGGATGATCAGTTCTCCTGTGGGCCAGGATGATTCATTCTCTGAGGCAACTGTGGAACAGGATGACTAATTCTCCTGTGAGCTAGGATGATTCATTCTCTGTGGCTATTGTGGAATAGGATGATTAGTTCTCCTATGGGCCAGGATGATTCATTCTCTATGGCGATTGTGGAATAAGATGATTCGTTCTCCTATAGACCAAGATAATTAGTTCTCCATGGCATCCACTGGACATGATGATCCGTTCTCCTGTGGACAGGATGATTAGTTCTCCTGTCGAGTCATCCTACCCATGTAGTCTGGGACTCATGGGAAGTACCTCTCATTTGATCAATGAGCAGGGAAATGAGGATAGGGACCATAGTAGTACCGATGGACGCATTGTTGTATCTACCGTACTCCCTATGCTAGGATGACCTTCATTGATATGGGATCAATGATACTAGTCTAGGACCAGTGAGAGTGGTACACCCTTTGAAACTGACTTTAGGTCAGTAGAGGACTGGTTTGGGACTAGTGAAAGTGGTACACAGTCCAGACTGACTTCGGGTCAGTGGAGGATGGTATGAGACATTCTCAATTTATTCTTCTTCTTCATGGTTCAGCAGAGCAGAGCTGAGCAAAGCAAAGTTGAGCAGAGCAGAGCAGTGCAGGGCACTGATGGTAGAGATAGTACAGTCGGACTTATGGATCAGCAGATGGAGTTCTCCCTAGTTGAGAGGGAGTGTTAAAATTGGAAACTAGGGCCAAACTCCATGTGGGTCATCTTATTTATGGAAGCTGATATTTTTCTTGGATCCCTCTCATCGAGAGGTGTAGGATTGATCTAAAGATCATTCGATTCTGATAAGTATTTATGAAGATATGAATTTATTTTGATTATGGACAAATTGACAGGTCGGCCAGCAAATTATGTGGGCTCAGAAGCCCAAAATTCATGTCTATTCAAACTCTACATTTTTAGTATAAATAGAAGAGGACTTGAATTCATTTGACACAATTACTCTTCATGTCATCTCCTCCTCTCCACATCTTTGGGTTTTGGTGAAGGAGAGACACCAAGAGTATATGCTAACCTATAGATGATGCCCTAAACGTAGTGAAGGTAAAGGCCTTATACGCAGCCCTAAATTACAGTCATTGAGGATCCTAACCGCAGTTGAGGGAGATCTTACCATAACCTAACTGCAGTGAAGGAAAGATTCTAAACACAGATTGAAGGAGAACTAGCCACAATAAATTTGTTGTCTTAGAAGGCTCCCATGAGCAGTCCTAAAGGAGAGTAAGACGCAATCATCTAAAGGTCACACATCCATAATAAAGAGGAGACTTTGCCGCAATTAAGGAGAGCCCTAGCAGCAGTTAAGGAAGAGGTCTAGCCACAGTCAACAAGGGTTTTTATGTAGCAAAGGAGGCACGTATACACAATAAAGGAAGAGGCCTTATCCACAACAAAGGGAGCGCTGATTAGCATCCCTATACGCAGTAATAAGAAGGCCCTGATACGCTGGTAAAAAGGAGACTAGATCTGCTATTCAAGCCGCAATCTAACCGTAATTTCTAACCACTGTTGAAGTAAGGATTCTGTTGTACCCTAGCGACAGTAGAAGGAACCATAATGCATCCCTTGTGCAATCGTGTGAGGGTGGTTTCTTCTTGTTAGAAAGCCGAGTTAAATGGAGTAGTGGAACAAACTTGTTGGGGTATCATTGGAAGAACAAGTATAAAGTTTATGTTGCTACAGGAAAACTGTGTGTTAGGCATGTTATGCCCCTATACCAATAGGTGTCATATATCATGATTGACTTGGTTTAGCTTTGTAATATGTTCATACCTTTACTTGTTGCAAAGGTTTTCCATATTTGTAAAAAAAAATCAAAAAATTTAAAAGATGTAAAGAGGGTATACCCTAAAAGAAAAATCAAAGGGTGAAAAGAAATAAAAAGATGTCAAAAAAATGAAAGAAAATAAACCCCAACAAAAAGAATAGACCAAGAAAGTGTGCAAGTCTAAATGCCACTACTTTTTTACTTTTGTATAATAAAAAGTGTCTGTAGCTTGTCACCTATGCCACAATTCATGCATAGTCAAATAGTTTAAGCTTGAAGAATTCATATTTCAATTTCATGTTGTATAAATAGAGAATGAAGATCTGACCAAACAGTGTAATCTTGGCAGATAAGTAGATAGGTAGAGTGAAAAAATGAGCTCAACAGTTTAAACTGATCCCTTGGATATAATAAGTGTAGACTTAGATAGACATTACCATGTAAAAGAAAAGAAAGTTTGATAAGGGTTTGCCAGTCTAAGTGCACCCTAATAAAGAAGTGAAAATGCTAGGTTAAGTAGGTAGGGTAAGTAAATGATGGCTGCAGAATAATATGTGGTGAATGATAAGTCTAAATGTGTAAATCTTTTACTTTCATCACAATGCAAAGGCATGTATCACATGGAAGGCACATCAAGTAAGCAAAGTAAAAAATAATTAACTTCCTTACTCATTTCCCCTAAATTTTCACTAATTTTCCCTAAGTGCCAAGGTATTTATCAAGTTAGAGGAGCTCAGAGCATTTCTCTAACTTTTGGACGGACCGGATCCTCGGCCCAATAATATATAATGCCTAAGTACTTAAACCCCTTCACCAATAATCATCCCCTTTCATAAGTCATTCATTTCCCTAATAAATATTTTCCTAAGTAAAATCCTATTTTACTTAAGAAAATTAAAAACATTCTATCTACATGAAACCCTCACATATTTTTAGCCTAATTAATATTATATGATGAAAAGTTTTCAGAAACATGTACTTAGCGTGCATTTCATAAAGTCATATTAACCACTAATGTTATTATTATATAGTTCCCCTATATAAACATTACCCATTCCTGTATTATTATAAATACACAAAAACCCCCAAGCTTTTAAAACTAGCCTAATATCCCATAAAACAAAGCTAAATCTTAAAGAGAGAGCCCTCTCTGAGTACATGTTAGCTAGATTCTGTACTTAAAAGTTGGTTTATGGTTACCTCGGACCCCTTTCCTTCTTCTAACAACTTCAAGGAAAATCTGAGTGATAACATAATGGCGACTCCGCTGGGGAAGACAATTCCTCAGTCAAAACAAATGTTTAAGAAAGTTTAAACCCTAAATCTAAAGCATCTCAAAGAAGTCATAGAGGTTGTTTTAATATCAGTTAAGAAAACCAAAAACAAACCCAAAAACCTAGCTTCAGAAAGGACTCGTTACACTAGAGCTAATCATGATCCCAATCCACCACAAGTGTTTGAGAACCCCAATCTGATCCCCAGAATTCTTAGGAGACAAGAAAATTTTGTTAGTCCTCGACCCACCTTCAGATCTTCATCCTGTCCTGTTAGGTGGATTTACCTCGAAGACCAACCCTTTGACGAAAACTTTGAAACCTCTTTGTTCAGGACTTCATCTGATTCTAAATTAATTGACCTAGTCCAAGACCCAAAGTTCATCTGAGAATTAGAGCTCCAAGCAGCCGATTTGTCAATTGATAGATATTTGCAGAACTCCCCACAATCTGATCTTACCATTGAAGGAACACCCAATCCCTCTGTAATCACTATTGTTTCTGCAAGCTCATCATCATTTCCCCATACATCTCAACCTCAAACCACTCCACATCAGACCATCCCCTCTAGCCCTCCATCCACAACTCAAACAACCACTGTTATTCCAACCCCAGTTTTTGTTTCACCATTACCTACAGCAATGGCAAACAGATATGCCCCCCTGGTATTACTAGCAAACTTAGGTGCCATGCCCTAAGATTACCAAAGTAAGATCACTACTTTTGATGGCACTGGTACCTATACAGCCCAGCAACATACCAAGAAGATGACTGATTATTTTGAAATTTATGAAATAGATACTAATGATGTGAAAATGAGAATATTCGTTCAAAGTTTATCTGGGGAAGTTAGAACCTAGTTCAGAGGTTTAATAGCAAATAGTATAGACAACCTAGCAACTCTCTATCGACAATTCCTGAACAGATGGGAGAAAAAGAAAGACCCCCTTCAGATTCTATCTGAATACGAAAACCTAAAGAGAGGAACACAAGAAACTGTGCAAGATTATTGCACTATATTCAACAATGTGTATAATGTCATCCCTCAAAATTTTAGACCCCCACCAGGTTTAGCCTTAATCAATTTCCCGGATGGATTTGATTCTGATATGGATTTCCATTTGAGAGAACAATCCCCTCCTACTTTGGAAGATATGCAAAGCATAGTAGTCAGTGTTGAAGCGAACCTGATATCTAAAAGAGCCAAGGCTAGGGGTGAAAGGAGGATACCATTAAAGGAAGAAAGCTCACCCTTCGAACAAAATCTAGGTGCCATAATCAAAGGAATGGATAGACTAGGAGACATAGTGGAGATAATTGAAAGGAAAGCTCCTTGGGATGGTCAGCCAACCAACATAGGGAGAGATCCTAATTTCAGGAAAAATCAAAACCCGAGCACTAGGAAGACTGGTCCAGACCAAAACATTAGACCCCCTCTCCAAAAGAATTATGCAGAAGCTTCCAACTCTGAAGAACTAGAAGAAGATACTCAAATTAATCTGATGGGGCTTGGTAATGAAGGAGAAGTTTTCTTGACCCAAGAGGATCAAGAGGCCCACATACTTAAACAGTTTCAAACTCAATCAGGTGAATCATTCGACTTTAGAGAAGGATATGACACAGCCATATTTGAGGTGCACAAGCAATACAACCTAAGAAGTAGGAGAATTGATGTCCCAGAAGCAAACAAGCAAAAGGTTCCAAATCATCCCAAAAAGGTAAGACAATCACCACACCTGTACGTATTCTTTCTAGATCAAACATTAATCCATCTAACCCCATAATTGAAGATGTCTCTGATAATCAATGAAACAATAAACAGCCCTCCACTCCCCTTCCTTCTAAGGGAACTATGGAAGAAACTCCAGAAGTTGATTTAGGAGAATCAGCAAATCATGATTCCACTCCTAAAAAGGAGAAAAACATAGAAAACACAGAAAACAGAGAGAATACTGTTGTTCGAAATCCAAAAGCCCAAATCGAAAAACCCTTTAATCTGTAAACTGAAGTAGGTAAGCTGAAAATTGTTGTCCCATTATCAGAATTAGCTAAACATGATTCCTACCGAACTCAAATCAATAGATCACTGAAAGTGACTAGAACTGAAGACTCAGTTAATCTTTTTGATGACCAACCCGAATTAATCTTTGGCCCAGAAGTGAATGGAAAACCATTGGAAGGAGGAATCCCTCCCTTTTATGTGAGCTTAAACATACATGATAAGATTCTTCACAATGCCATGTTTGACTCAGGGGAATCTCATAATCTCATGCCCAAATCTGTAATGGAAAAGCTAGACTTAGACATTACTAGACCATACAAAAATTTGTTTTCTTTTGATTCTAGTCAGGTGAGATGTTTAGGATTGATAAAAGACTTGTGTGTTTCATTGGTTTAATACCTGCAAAAACAATTTTAATGGATATAGTGGTAGCAAATATACCACCAAAATATGGCATGTTATTATCCAGATCCTGGGGTGCTAAACTTCAGGTCTTCAATTAGATATTTCATATGCTACTATATCGGTTTTTGGACAACCAAAGAAACTATACAGAGAAACATTAATGAAGTATGTAGTAAGTAGTCAAGAAAGACCCCAAAATTTTCCCATCTACTAAGTACACTCTGATATGGACTCGTACATTCTTTACAATGCAGAAACCAATACTTTAGAAGTTTTAGCAGCAGAACCAAAAGAAATTAAAAAAGAAAAATCAAGTGTTCATATTCAGCAAATATCAGATAACAAAGAAAAATCAGATGAGAACCAAAAACCAGATCTCATTGCTAAACGAGCTCCTATTACCCCAAACACCAATTATGAGCATGAAATCCTTTGGCATTTAGAATTTGATGGCTCAGTCAATAAACTAGGGGCAGGAGCAGGAGTTTGGGTGTACAATTTCGAAAATGACCATGCTGAAGGACATGCCTACAGAGTAAATTTTAAGTGCACCAATAACATAGCAGAATATGAGGCTCTCTTGTTGGGTCTTAAACTTGTCAAAAGATTAGGAGCAATCAGAGTGTCTGTCATAGGAGATTCAGAATTAATAATCAAACAGATTAAAGGAACTTACTCAACTAGGGATCCTAGATTAGGATATTATAGAGGAACAGTCATAGAAATTCTCAATATTTTTTTTCGAAACTTAGCTTGCAACTATTCCTAGAAAACCCAACATGCAAGCCCACGGCCTGGCTATGTTTGCCAACACCTGCAAATTACCTTTTGAACCTAATCATCAGTATACTACTGAGATTAGGCATAGACCAGCCATCCCTGATAATCTGAAGAACTGGCAGGTTTTTGATAGTGATGAGTAGATCAATAACTTTTTGACTTCAGATGAAGAGTTTTCTAACAGTAACATAAATGTTGATACAGTTATTAGCTTTAATCAAATAGATGAGGTAGAAACAAACATTTTCGAGGAAAGTTCAATAAATATGCTTCATCCCACAAAATTCACTCAAAAAGAAATTCAAGACTTGAAACAAATGGACCTAAATGAAATAATTGAAGAAGAAACAGAGATTATCAACCTAAAGGACAATCATTTACCCAAAGGATTGACTCCTCTAGAGGATCTATTTGATTCCAATGACATTCCCAAGAAACCTAAAATGGAACCATTAAAAGCAGATATTGAAGAATACAACTTAGGAACTCAGGAAAATTCAAAAATGATAAAATTGTCAAAATATTTACCTCCTGGTTAGAAGCTAAAGTATGTTGAACTTATGAGGGAATTACAGGATGTCTTTGCCTGGAGTTATGAAGATTTGAAGTCCTATGACACCTCTATTATTCAACATACTATACCTCTAAAAGAAAATCAAAAGCCCTTTAAGCAAAAACTCAGAAGAATTAACCATGTGTTATTACCATTAATTGAGAAAGAAATCAAACGCATGTATGAAGTAGGGATTATTGCCCCTATTAGATTTTCAAAGTGGGTGTCTAATTTGGTACCTACTAGGAAGAAGATTGAGGAAATAAGGTTATGTGTTGATCTAAGGAATGTGAATAAGGTCTCTCCTAAAGATAACTATCCGTTACCCAAAATGGATCATATTTTGCAAAGGGTAGTGGGTTCTTCTAGAATTTCACTTTTAGATGGGTTTTCAGGATTTAACCAAATCTTGGTTCATCCTGATGACCAAGAGAAAACTGCTTTTACAACACCATGGGGCACTTTTATGTTATGTACATCAAAATGCCATTTGGACTAAAAAACGCAGGAGAAACCTTCCAAAGGGCAATGGACATTGCCTTTGCCAAAGAGATTCATGATTTTCTTGTTATATATCTAGATGATCTAACTATTTTTTCTAAATCAGATCAACAACATTTGGACCATCTCAAGAAAGTCTTTTTAAAATGCAGAAAATATGGCATTTCTTTAAATCTAAATAAGTCCTTGTTCAGTCTGGAGGAAGGTAAAATTTTAGGTCACGTCATTTCCAAAGATGGCATTCGAATTGACCCTTCCAAGATTGAAGCTATTTTACAGATACCTCATCTAAGAAGTATTAAAGAACTTCAAGCTTTCCTAGGGAAGATAAATTTTTTAAGAAGATTCGTTTCTAACTTAGCTGAACTCATTAGATTACTGAATAACATGCTAAAAAAGGATTCAAGTATCAAATGGACAGTAGAGGCCAAGCAATCATTTGAAGAAATCAAAATCGCCTTAACCAGAACTCCAGTTCTCACCAGTCCACAATTTGATAGGGACTTCATCATTTTTTCTTTTACATCAGAACACACCATAACTGCACTTTTATTACAAAAGGATGATCAAGGATGTGAAAAACCTATAGCCTTTTTTAGTAAAGCACTCAGAGATGCATCATTAAAATACAAAATAATGGAGAAACAAGCTTTTGCACTGGTAAAAGCCATTAAAGAATTTAGAGTCTACATATTATACTCCCATGTGATAGCTTATGTTCCTAATGCAGTTTTCAAAGACATCCTAACTCGGGATGGAATTGATGGCAAAAGAGGTAAATGGATAGCCACCATCTTAGAGTATGATATAGAGATAAAACCTACAAAACTAATAAAAGGTCAGAGATGGGCCAAACTCATGGCAGAAACTAATTTTCAAGCCCTAGACATAAATGAACTGGATAATGAGCAGGAGATGGCGACTCCACAAATCAGCCAGGCCTTTTCAGACTCACCTTGGTATGCTGATGTAATTTATGTTTTACAAAACCTGCAGGCTCCTCCAGGGTTATCCAAAACCAAGAATAGGTTTTTAAAAATGAAAGCTTCAAAGTTTTGTATCTTAGATAATACTCTTTTTTGGAAAAATCATGAAGGAATATTGTTGAATTGTTTATTAAAAGATGAAGCTAACAAGGCTCTCCAAGAATTTCATGCAGGAGACTGTGGTGGACATCTTTATTGAAAGTCAACTGCAGATAAGATCCTAAGGGCTGGATTCTATTGGCCAACCTTGTTTGCAGAAGTGAAAATATTTGTAACTTCTTTCCATAAATGTCAAATTTTTGAAGGCAAAAGAAAATTATTACCTTTACCCCTAAAACCCATTTCCACCGAGAAACCTTTGCAACAATGGGGTTTTGACTTTATTGGAGAAATCCATCCACCCTCTTCAAGCCAGCACGAATGGATACTCACTACTATTGACTATTTTACTAAATGGATAGAGGCCATTCCTTCCAGATAGGCCAATGACACTGTTATCATAGGTTTCCTAAAGACACTTTAGTGTCCAAGTTTGGTTGCCCCACTAAAATCATTACTGATAATGCTGCAACCTTCAAGTCAAAGAAAATGATTAGTTTCTATAACAAGTATCACATTACACTGGGCCATTCCACTGCCTACTACCCTCAAGGGAATGGACTGGCCGAATCTTCCAACAAGAGTCTCATTAATATCATCAAAAAAATGTTGGAAGAAAACAAGAAAACTTGGAACAAAAAACTGATAAATGCTTTGTGGGCAGATAAGCTTACAACCAATAAATCCATTGGAACTAGTCCTTATGAGTTAGTATATGGCACAGAGGTTGTCTTTCCTTCATCGTTAGGAGTTCCTGTCATGAAAATACTCCAAGAAGCTCAAGTGGAACCTAATGATATTCAAAGAAGGATAAACTAGACTATCAATTTGCAGCAGACCCGGGAGGAGGTGTACCAAAGATCCCAAGTGTTGTAGGAGAAGCTTAAGAAGATATTTGACAGAAGAACCAAGGCAGAAGATTTCTACTTTGGAGATAAATTGTTAAGATGGGATACCAGAAGAGAGGATAATGGGAAACATGGGAATTTTGACTTCCTATGGAAAGGACCATACATCATCTATGCTTTCAAGGGAAACAATGCATATTTTCTTAAAGAATTAGATGGTACAGAAGCAGAAGAAGGACCAGTCAATGGTTGGATGTTAAAGAATTACTTTGATCCTACTTGCTAATGTTACCATGTACTTCACAGTACATTTTATATCCTTTGTAATGTCATAGTGTTGATTGGGCAATAAAGTTTTGAGTTGAAGCTCAAAGAGAAGGCCCTAAACTTCAGAAACATTACTATCATACATACAATAAAGCAACAAGCTAAAGAAGATTGTAGAGCACAGTCAAAGTCATTAAGAGGCCACTGATCTACTGTTCTTGACTTTCCACCAGGGAAAGCCATCCCCAAGTGGAGCCACTGTTATGCCCCTATACCAATAGGTGTCATATATCATGATTGACTTGGTTTAGCTTTGTAATATGTTCATACCTTTACTTGTTGCAAAGGTTTTCCATATTTGTAAAAAAAAATCAAAAAATTTAAAAAATATAAAGAGGGTATACCCTAAAAGAAAAATCAAAGGGTGAAAAGAAATAAAAAGAGGTCAAAAAATGAAAGAAAATGAACCCCAACAAAAAGAAAAGACCAGGAAAGTGTGCAAGCCTAAATGCCACTACTTTTTTACTTCTGTATAATAAAAATTGTGTGCAGCTTGTCACCTGTGCCACAATTCATGAATAGTCAAATAGTTTAAGCTTGACTAGTTCATATTTCAATTTCATGTTGTAGAAATAGAGAATAAAAATCTGACCAAACAGTGTAATCTTGGCAGATAAGTAGATAGGTAGAGTGAAAAAAGGAGCTCAACAGTTTAAACTGAGCCCTCGGATGTAATAAGTGTAGACTTATATAGGCATTACCATGTAAAAGAAAAGAAAGTTTGATAAAGGTTTGCCAGTCTAAGTGCACCCTTAAAGAAGCGAAAATGCTAGGTTAAGTAGGTAGGGTAAGTAGATGATGGTTGCAGAATAATATGTGGGGAATGATAAGTCTAAATGTGTAAATCTTTTACTTTCATCACACTGCAAAGGAATGTATCACATGGAAGGCACATCAAGCAAGCAAAGTAAAAAATAATTAACTTCCCTACTCATTTCCCCTAAATTTTCACTAATTTCCCCTAAGTGCCAAGGTATCTATCAAGTTAGAGGGTCTCAGAGCATTTCTCTGACTTTTGGAGGGACCGAACCCTCGGCCCAATAATATATAATGCCTAAGTATTTAAACCCATTCACCAATAATCACCCCCCTTCATAAGTCATTCATTTCCCTAATAAATCTTTTCCTAAGTAAAATCCTATTTTACTTAGGAAAATTAAAAACATTATATCTACATGAAACCCTCACATATTTTTAGCCTAAGTAATGTCATATGATGAAAAGGTTTCGAAAACATGTACTTAGCGCGCATTTCATAAAGTCATATTAACCACTAATGTTATTATTATATAGTTCCCCTATATAAACATTACCCATTCCCGTATTATTATAAATACACAAAAACCCCCAAGCTTTTATAACTAGCCTAATATCCCATAAAACAAAGCTAAATCTTAAAGAGAGAGCCCTCTCTAAGTACAGGTTGGCTAGATTTTGTACTTAAAAGTTGGTTTGTGGTTACCTCGGACCCCTTTCCTTCTTCTAACAACTTCAAGGAAAATCTGAGTGATAATAAGGCCGTAGGCCATAACACCATAGTCAAGATTTTCGTATGGGTATTTGAGGGCTCAGATCATTAGCATAATACATGGAGTCGTGTATAATACTATTGAGATCTCAAGCTATTAGATGGTTGTATGACACTATTGTAATGTGAGATGGACAAAGCTATTGTCATGGGTTAGTATGACTATGTTGAGGGTAAGTCAAATAACAAGGATGCAGCGTGGTGATGGTTGCAGCATGATGGGGCAGGAAAGTGATGATGGATGTTGTATGATGAGTGCAGCATAGAATTCATTGAGTGAAGATCAGTGATAAAGAGCAACTCAATGATTGGAGCAGCTTAGTGACAGGAGCAGCAACATGAAGTGCATAGCATGGTCATGATAAGTGCAGCATGGTGCAGCAAGAGAACAAGATGCAACACTATGATAGATGAAGGAGTCACCTTGGAGAATCAGTTGAAGCAACATGTCTTCAACTGATCTCATATAGATATAGAAAGTCAAAGTGTTGACTTCTGTTGTAAATGTATTATCTCTCTCTCTTTCTCTGCTGAACTATTGAAGAACAAAAAAGAAGAATTGATCAAGGGTTTCCCCACATTGGGGTTTGTCCCTGGATAGCACCACATCTTGTGTCCTCTTGTATTGGCTTGTCTTCCGCGATTTATATTTATGTTCTATCTGCAGTTTACTTTAATGTTGATGTGATTGCTAATCTGGAAAAGATATTGAGCTAACTGTGAAAATTGAAATAAATTTATCTAGCATGGAACATACCTAAAATTAACAATCTCCTCCCTCACAGCACTAGGAGTATGTAGCTCCCAATAGACTATAGTCAATGCCTCAACATTGTGTTGGGCCCTTGAATATGGTTGTTTCCATCTCACTCGAAGACCATGATGACTTTGGAAGGAGATTGGACGTGGCATGGTAAGGCATTTACTAGGGATAGGAGGGAAAGGGGATGCCAAACAAGGAAGGGGAGTCTTAGAAGCATTGACCATAACACCAACTACTAGAGGGGAGGATACAGAGAATTGGGACTGGAAAACAAACCAAGACCATGAACAAGGTGAGAAAGAGGCCAATTGTAAGAATGAAATTCTAGAAGAGATAAAAAGGGAAAATAGAGGGAGAAGGCCACCCCACCCCCTCAACTTGAGAGGAGATTTTGCAATAAATAAGAACTAGACTAAGCAACATGTAGGGAAAAGGAAGCTTGCTCAAACAACGTAGAATGTATAGTGCCCCTCCGAAAAACCAAATCTTTTAAAGCCATCTAACCTCGAGACCACGATCAACGTCATTATGAGTGAATCAAGTGTAAGAGCCAAACTACAATAATGGTCACATGCGAGTGGAAACATCAATGAGTGTAGAGTGGGCTTGAATAGATAACCCATAACCACTTTCACACACACTGCATGCCATGAAGGCAATATGAGTGAGCTAGGTATCCCATCCTCATTATGCCAACTAGTGGTAGGTATTTGAAACATAAATTAATTTTTTTAAATACATCTTATATTTATATTGAAAATGCATTTAAATTTTATACATGCAATATCTAGAAATCTCCATAAACTCCTATCCATATATAAATATACTTTATGAAATTTGTATAGAGATGAATTATATAACTAAAGTATTTATAAGCTTTTAAATGATATGTAAGAGAATATACAAATTTTCACACAATTAACAAGTAGAATAACGTATTGAGGTCTAGAATGGAAGGAACTCTCGAAACCCTTGTAATAATTAGGGTTTTTCCCTAACTGCCAAATATTTCCTTTGTTTTCTTGGATTTTCTATAGATCGTTCAATGGTAAATCCATGTGCTTCGGCGAAAAAGACAGTTTCATTTGCAGGTATGGTTGTCAATCAAGCTAGGCCTTCTTTGGTTTCATACAATTCTATGTTGAAATTTTGTTCTAGTATTTCAGTGGTTCGAGAAATTCCTTAATCAGAAATCTTTCTATTATGAAATTTATTTTCATAGAATGGCTTGGTTTGCGAGTTTAATGTGTATTGGTTGCGGTTGGTCGATTTGCACAAATGGATCTCTGAGTCATGGAAGCCACTTTTGATAGACAAATTGAAAATTTACCCTATGACTCTCAATTTTTTTCTTGTGGTTTTTGACAATATAGAGGACAAGAAGGTCATCTGTGAAGCTTGGTCATGGTTTTGGGGTAGTATTGGTCTCTTGATGCAGCCCTGGACTCCCAATTTTGATCTGGTAATGACATCAATTTCCAAAGCCCCAATTTGGGTAAGGCTTCCGAACATTCCCTTGCATTTTTTGAATCTTACATTACTTTCCTCCATTGGCAATGCACTAGGAAATTTTTATCGTCATTGTTCTTAAACAAAAATTTTTTATTTCAAGAGTACTTATGCCCACATTTGTGTGGAGATAGAATTCAACAAGGGTTTTCCTGTGGATATTAATTTGATGTCTCCAAACTATGTTTGGGTCCAAAATCTCGACTATGAGAATATTTCATTTTGGTGTAGAGCATGATATGAAATGGGGAATGTAATTAAAAATTGCCCCAAACATTCTCAAAGTAGCAAAGACCAGAAAGGATCCTAAAGGCCCAAATGGTGGGAAGGAGCGCAAGGTGATCACTATATGATATACAAAGAGAAAGAGGTTCGGGACAAGAAAGAACCAGAAGACAAGAAGGAAGAAGATATGACCAAAGAAATCGCATCAGTGACAACATAATCAAAGCAGGAAAAATCACATGTGAATGTGGATCCTCTAGTCACCAGTGAGGCTTCCCTAGACACGATATTAATGGAAAAGAAACAATCCCTCATGGAAAATAGATCTTCTCTGGAAACCACAAGGAATAATGTTGAAAATGCATCTTCTTGAGAAGATCAGGCAGATGAGGAAGATCTCAAAAATATTATTGGGCACTTGCTGAAAAATTATCAGCACAAATTTTCAAATAATGTGGGTCGGACTCAAGTTAGGAACAAAGGAAAAAAAAATTCATAAAAAAAAACAATAATTCGAACTAAATCAAAATAAAAATAGTCAAAATAAAGTGGGTTATATTACTAAATTTGGGTTCTTGCCTAGAACCATTACAATTTTCCTGCAAACAAAAACTACTAAAGTTACTAGAGGATTTATAATAGAGCACACAAGATTATTCCAAATCCTTAATTGAAAACTCCATAGAACATAATATTTGTTTCCATTTTAACTGAAATATTTCCAAAGGACACCTAAAAGCTATATATATTTGCAACCCATTCTTGATTTAGTGTTATCCCAACTTGGATTGGGTTCTCGTTATCCTTGCAGAGTTGTGTTTCTTCTTTTTTCCAACTTGGGTCCATCCCAAGTTTTATGGAAAATCTATCCTGTCATTATAATCAATCTTCATTGGCTATTGCGTTCTTTTGTTGTAATGGAGCCTCTTCCGTGTCAACCTATTCAACCCAAGAAGGATATTTTCACTTGATTTTTGATGAAACTTTCTCAAAGGCAATGTCTTTATAAGGAAAAATCTTAACCTTATGCATGAGTGGAAGAGTAGCCCCCGAAGCCATTTTTCTAGAAGTATTCGTCGATGAAGCATTTGGAGAACCTGAATTTATTGTGTTATCAAGAACCTCTACACCAGTAGCAGACTTCGCTTGATTTGTTGTTGAGATTTCTTTGTCATTATAAGGGGATGACATGATTTTTGAAATTTGTTTAATCAATTACATACTTGTCTCATTACAAATAGTTGGGGGAAGATCCTCTTTAAAAATCGTGTAATGGTATGACTTGGTGCCATCCCACCATCTTGATTTATGATTGTTTTTCTTGGATTTATTCTTTCCTTCTGTAGGAATTTTTTTAAAGGAATGTCCAGTTTCATAACATACTTTACATTTGAAATAAATCTTTTCATAGTCTAACTTTTGCAACCATTGATAGTTAGGATTAGTTAACTTAGTTGAAATCCATCTCCACACATTTGCGGGCATATGTGGGGCTTCAAGTAATATTAGTATCATAACAACAACTATAAGATCTACCTAAGGCATTACCAATTGTTGAAAAAGGTGCAAGATTCCACATATGCAAAGGAAAGTTGGGGTGCCTTACCCAAATCGGAGTAGTAGAAATAGATGTCGAAAGAGGGTCAAAAGAGGGATACCAGGGTTGTAAATAAAACCCTACACTACCTCATAAAAATGGGCCAGAATCACAAATCATCACTCAATCTTTAGGTCTACCAAATACTGCAACAAAGAAGCCTTTGGCTAGGGGAGAAATATTCATATCATTTGAAATTAATGGCTTCCAATGTTCAGAGATCCACAAATGGAGATCAATGACCCGTGGCCACATTCGATTGAATTTGCAAATCAAACCAAACGCTAAATATATCTCAATCAAAGGGTCTTCCTAGATAGACAACCTAGAGAAGGATGGACCAAAGACAAATTTCATTTTGTCACGGAAGGAAAGGGAGACCATAATGACATTATTGGATCTAGTAATCACTTTCTCCATCGTCGAAGGAGGAGGGGGAGAATTCAAAGAGGAGGAAGCACCCTTTCCATCAAGGATTCAGTGATGGAGGGTGAATGCATTTTGGTTGCCAAGGGAAAACACTGAGACACTTGTTTGACAGAAGAAAACTAGGCATTGGGGGAGCCATAACGAGAGTTGAATCATCCACAGGGGGCGAGACAGGGGAGAACGAATGTCGCACATCTAATAACACTTGAGAAACAAAACCTAAAGTGACTACAAAAGGATTCGAACGTGCATTGCATGAGGACCACTAGGTGAGATTAGCAGGACAAGAGCAGGAAAGGCAAACAGTTAGGACCAAACCCTAGTTGTCACAACAACACCTCCATCCATAAGAGCCATGATCAATTTTTTGGCATATATCTATTATAATGGTTTATATATATATACATGAAAAAAATATTCGTAAGAAACATATGTAAATAAAAAAATATTTTAATTTTTTAAACTTTCTAGTATGTGTGTTAATTTTATTTTATATATTTATAAACCATTATATAAATTTAATGGTATATAAATCATCAATTAAACACACAATACGATAATAAAACAACAATTTAAGAGATTAAAGATATGTTTTTATTTATATATCGTTATTTATTTATTTAAATATATACAGTCTAAACTTATAGATGAAATGTTTTTTTTTTCAAGACATTTTTAATGGTCAATTGTAATCAAAATTTGGCAAAAATTCTTTAAAATTTGAGTTTAATTTATTTAATCTATAGAATTCAAGTACCCCATGGTGTTTTCAGGGTGTTGAATCCATTTATGCATTCAAAAATGTAATTTAAACAATAAAAAAATCACAATTTTACTTGAAATTGTATTGTGAAAAATGTGATTTCATCTATATGTTAGACTACGCACCCCCCTCTCTCTTATATATAATATATAATTATAACAAAATTTAAAAGTTCAATATATTTTTTCTAACATACATATGTTTCTTTATATATTTAACTTTCTATCCAATTAATGAAATATTACACTTTTGTTATAATTGCTTATAAATATATATAATTTAAGTGTTTATGGTATAAATAAAAAATTAACACAGACACATACACACATAGTCAAAAATGATGATGATGATGATGATGATGATGATTAACATCCACTATGTTATGCAACCAGCTCAAGAAAAGATAGAAAAGATAGATCGTCGCCTTAGAATTCAGCCTCTTCGAGGGGGCAACCTCCTTTATATTACATAAATGAACAATTCTTGGATGTTACAAATGACAAAACCTCCTTTCTATATATAGGAGTCTAAGGAGTCACAATATAACCCAACCGACGTAACAATAATAATATAAAGCCACAAAAATAACAATCGAGGGATTCTATGGGGCACAGTAATAACAATATGGGGGCAATAGGGGCACAACAATATTAATAAGGGGTACAACTACCATAGTAATGGGGTAATCACTAGTATTATAGGGACTCAACATGCCCCTCCTTCAAAAAAAGTGTTGTCCTCAACGCTTGAGTAGTTCTGGATACTTCTGTATAAAATTCTCATCCTCCCATGTGGAATCTTCCGTAGATAAGTTCTTCCACTTGATAAGATACTCCGAAATTGATCGATTTCGTAGCTGTCGAGATCTTGTTTCTGTGACTGCTTCTAGTTCGAATATAATTTTTCCTTCCTCGCCAAGTTCTGGCAATATTGTTTGAACTGGGATCTTGTCGCCTATAACCTTCTTTAAACATGAAAAATGGAAAACTGGGTGCAATCGAGAAGCTGCAGGAAGCTCCAATTTGTATGCCATAGTACCAATCTTTTGCAACACCTT
>APFE031630091.1:12551-66179 GCA_000404065.3 Pinus taeda | reverse complement strand
CAGTTCTTCGCAGTTTTCTCTGCGGTTCTTCGGTTCTTCGCTGCGGGAGGTTCTTCAGAAATTTCTTAGGAATTGAATAGTAATTATTGCAAGCGACCTTCCACTGGTGACCAGAATTTCTCGTTAGCCGTCAATATCGCGATCATTCCAGGAGGCCACGGGCAAGGTTTCTGGAAATATCTTCGTCAAAGAAAGTCGACTAATTATATTCAACCCACACTTCAAGTCTGGAATTTGTTGAAGTCTCCATTCCATTCTTTTTCTGGGATATTGTTCGGATCTTTCTTTTTCCTCGCTATAAACTTATAAAGACACCCCGGTTGCATTATACAGAAGCACCAAAAGCTTTGTGAATCACACTGCGGCTGCATATACAGTTCTTCGCATACTTCGCAGTTCTTCGCAGTTTTCTCTGCGGTTCTTCGCAGTTCTCCAGTTCTTCGCAGTTCTTCGTAGTTTTCTCTACAGTTCTTCGGTTCTTCGCTGTGGGAGGTTCTTATTATATCTGCGGTATCCCAATTCTTATTATATCTGCGGTATCGGTCTTCAGATCTGCAGTATCGCGAAGCCTGTTAATGATCTTAAATATCTGCAGTATCAGTCTTCAGATCTGAGATCTGCGGTATCTCGCAGCTTGTCGGTCTTCAGATCTGCTATCCGGTGGATGTTCGTATGGAGATAGTGGAACGTGTGGAGGACGTAGCTGGTCAGTATCTGAGGTTGAGTGGGACGTTCTTATCTCTTCAGATCTGCGGTTTGGCTTTCGATCTGGTGCAGATCTACGTAAAATATGGCTCCGAGCTTCGCAAAAATAACTGGTGGCTCATCCACCTCTGGAGGGAAATCTCCTACCCATATCGTGAGTGAAGCCCCAGCGCCCACTATCCAAGTGGTCCAGGACTCACTCAATGAAGCTTTGAAGTTCTCCGAAAGTGCCCTAATTTTCTGGTTCAATGGTTTTTGGCCGCGGCTGATAGCACTCCACAATTGGATCTCGGAGGTATGGAAGCCTATCATTTCTGATGAAATTAATATCTACCCGTGTGCTAGAGGTTTCTTTATAGTAGATTTTGAAAATCCTGAAAGCAGACAATGTATTCTAGATTCCGGCCCCTGGTTTTGGGAAAAATTAGGCCTATTCATGAAGCCATGGAACCCATCATTCGATCCCTCTACAGCAGTGATAACCTCAGCACCAGTTTGGGTGAGATTGCCAAGTCTACCCCTGCATCTCTGGAATCTCTCCTCGCTAAAAGCCATCGGAAATGCAATTGGGAAATTTTACTGCAGGTGCCCAGAAACAGAAGAATATGCAAGAACCACCTATGCACGCATCTGTGTGGAAATGGATTTCAGCGCCGGATTCCCAGCTGAAATAAACCTAACAAGTAAAGACTATGTGTGGAACCAAAATCTTGATTATGAAAGTGTCCTCTTCAGATGTCGATCATGCTTTGAGACGGGGCATCTAGCCAAAAATTGCCCAAAAGCCTCTGAGAAAAATTTTGCTAGAAAAAACTACCACAGATCTACATGGTGGGAAGGAGCACAAAAAGAACACTACACTGTCACCAAAGAAGATTATTCTAGAGAAAACTCCGAGTCACAAGAAATCAAGGAAGAAGGAAACAACTCTCAAAGCAAGCAAGGAGAAAGCCCACCCCTACAAATCAACAGTTATGAGGATTTGAATACCGCAGAAAATAAATCTTCATTTAACAGCAAAACAGATCTCCTAAACCAAACTTCTCCGACTATAAATCGCGAAGCTAAGACACCAATGTCCCAAGAACCAGAAGAGATGAAGGAGATGCAAGACAAAGGAAGTTGGAAGACCATAGAGAAAAGAAAGAAAGCTACAACACCAACCTCGCCAAGAAAGACGAGGAGCCAGACAAATAAAAATTAAGAAAATTGTAGGTCCGATAGACCAATTTGGTCTCAGTGGACGTTAACCACCATCATCATCATCATCATCATCATCACATGGTGAGGTGGTGGTAGTATGCCTCCCCATGTATCGACTATTGAGCACCCTATCTGGGCGGATTATATTACCTTTTATTTGATATATATATATATATATATATATATATAAATTAAGTGTAACATGAAATCCTAGTGTTTGTAATTTATCTTTAATTATTGTTTTTCTAACCCTGGTAAAATAATTACAACACACAATATATTACTTTAATAATAATCATACCGTACCTAAGAAAAACTACATGTGAAGTAAGGATTTTCTTTTCCCTATTTTATTATCAAATTTAAACATTTTATTACTAACTCTATATTTAATTTTTTCATTCATTTTGTTATGAATAAGCATGTTACTAATGGAAATGTGACACGTGGTTACTCTTGTTGCAATAATTTGATATCACAAGTAAGGATAAGCTTCGAAAAGAGAATGTGTATATGTATTTCTCTCTATGCTTACCAATGAAAAGGATACTAGTCTAGTGGAATATATTTTCATTGATGACAATTTATATTCATTACCAATTAATACACCATAGCTTGCAAATATTTTTTTTTCACTTTCTTGAAAGCAATATTCCACCACACTTGTCACCAAAAGAGCATTCAAATGTCATTCGATAATGTTACAACTATTCGTGGATCAAATGTCGTCACTTTGACATAGGATTGGAACTTATTGGAACGATAAGATCTATGATACTATTAAATATCGCCATTATGAACCTTCTCGTGGATGATTCTCTAACAAGAGAATGAAAAATAAGTTTCTACCTTTGAAATAATATTAGCCCACTATTTACTAAGATGCCAAAGAGTATGTCAAGAGTTATGAAAGTTGCTAGCAAATGGTTTAACCAATTTAGTTAAATGAGAAGCCATTGTAGCCTTATATATTAATTGATACATTTGAAAAATATGCTCTTGAATTTATGGGACCTATAAATCCTCCATCAAAGAGAAGAGGTATACATATTGGTATGTGCAAATTATGCCACCAAATGGGTTGAGGCATAACAATTATAAAAAGACACTAAGTAGGTAGTATTTGAATTCTTCTATGAAGAATTTTGTTTCCTTTGGGGTGTCTTGTGATTATTTTATTGATTAAGGAGGTTGATTTTCATATCAACTTATTTGAAATGCTACCTAATAGTTCCATATTAAAAATTAAATTTCCATCTTGTATTATCCATAAGCAAATGCACAGGTGGAAAGAAAAATTGAGGTATTGGAGGCCATCTTCATGAAGATCGTTTAGCAACATAATACAGATTTTGTAGAGAGGATTCTAGAAGAATTTTGGCTTCTTAGAACACTTGGAAGAAATTAGTGGATTAAGACATTAATTATGTATGATAAACATGTATTTATTCCCATTGAATTAGAAATTAAAATACTAAATTTGCAATACAAGTAGTGTTGGACCTATCAAAGGAGAAGATGCATTAGTTAGATCAAATTAATGATCTTGACAAATATCATCAAGATTCTCTTTAGTAAAAAAAAAATCAACATAAAGGGACAAGTGGGACACTGGGTTCATTGAGAAAATAAGGTTTAAGGAAATTTATAAGGTCCTCTTGTTTTATGCCAGGCATAAATACATTAAAGGCAATTTTTTCACTTATTAGATGGGACTGTATGAAATAGATATAATATTTGATAATGGTTCTATCAAATTAAAAATAATTAACAATAAAAGAAATCCAATTATGGTCAATTTCGATTGATTGTGGTGGTACCAAAACCATCCAAATAAGATTTTATTTAGGATATACTCAACAAGTAGATCTTGAGGTCATAAAAATTGTGGTAGACCCACCAAAACATGCTCCATTCTCTCAATTATTTGTCATAAAATGGAAAAATAAAAGGAGGAAAATAATAATCTATGGATGAAAGCTTATATCAAGCATCCTTAGACCTTGTGACACTAGAAAACTTTTACCACTACCTCTTAGTCCCTATGCTTCAGTAAACATGAGTTATTATGTAGTTGAAAGTTAAAGTGATCTTCTTTAGTACTCTTCAAATATGTACATTATAATATATATTTTGGATTTCATCTTGCATTAACTTTGTAGTAACACTTTTCCTTTACTACTACAATTACTCCACCTACTCATGATAATTCTTTTGACATCCTAGCTAGCATACCTAAATTCATGCATGGTCCCACTACCTCTTTGTCCCTATTTAGTTAAAAGTTAAACTAGTGATCTTCTTTAGTAGTCTTCAAAGATATACATTATAATATAAAATTTAGATTTCATGTTGCATTAACCTTGTAGTAAAACTTTTCCTTTACTACTACAATTACTCCACCTACTCGTGATAATTCTTTTGAGATCCTATCTAGCGTACCTGAAGTCACACTTGGTCTCATAGTTTCCAAGTTTGGATGTTTGATATTACTTACCATATCTTACCATTTCAACACTAGATATTTTAAATATTATATATTTGTTTCCAAAAGAGAAAAACTATACTATAACATATCCTCTTTCTCTCATGGATATGTTACAAGATGGATTTGTAAGCATTGTTCATCTTCCACAACCATGGCTTGTACCTAGTTATTCCTTATTGATTGGATTTGAGATAATTTACAATTAAATAGATACCCAATGAAATATGTTATAAGACTACATATTTTGATGAATTAAGTAATTATGGTGCTTATCTCAAAATTATGGTTCTAGGCAACTTGAATAAGCTAGAGAGAGAGGTAATGAGATAGTATAAAAAATTATTTCGGCCATTAAGTAGACAAACCAATGGATATGGTAAAAATATAACGATACCTAAACTAAAGATAGGGTTTGAAAATCATATCGGAAGATATTAATGATTTGAAATATACATGATTTGAATAACTCATAGAAATTTACAAACATTATTGGGAACTTTTCCTGCTAGTTACTTGGCTTTCAAGCTGAGTCCCTGCCCAGTTGCGCCAGACAAGATGGTTTTCACAAAAGGACTTATTTTCTCTTTACTATTTTCATTTATTTATTTACAATACAAAATTTCCTATTATGCTGAAGAAAGGAAGATAAACTCCTTCAAGTGAAGAAGTACTTCCAATGAAGCCATGTGTGGAGTAGGTACAAATAGATATTCTTGCTTAGATTTAGCATATAAACTTGGAAGTGTATATGAGAATGAAAAACCAACAAATGTACTTGATATGAAAACAAGAGTTTTAGAAGACGAGATTACTGCCTCACTTGACTTGTTGTTCGGAACCAATGTTCGATGTAATCATGGTATTCTTGTTCCATTTCTTAATTTGGCCCATGCTGCTCATGCTCTTCTTCCATGTCACGTTGATTTTTCTCCATAGGGTGAGTAGTCTCTTGATTACATTATAGATTTGTTGATAGACATGTCAAGAACTCCTCAATCTTAGGTTCCAGTGGATGTTCACCATTGATTATAGTGAATGATTCATTCATCTCCTTAGATGAGTGGTAAGGGAAATCAAAGGAGACTTCAAAATCCTCTTGTGGTGGTGGAGAAATGGACAAGTTCTTGAATATTGTCAAGAAGTCCTCTTCCTGAGAGGTAGAGGTCAAGATCTTAGTAGCTGCTAGAGCTTGTGAAAGGTACTTCATATTTATCATCTTCAAGTCCATCTGGTTGATTGATAGTCCCTATCTCTATACACATATTAGTAACGGGGGTTCTTACAACACCCTAAAATGATATAACGTTAAACATTGGAAGTTGAAGATGAATTTAAAAGCTATATTTACTGAAATAAAACTCACCACACTTGACAACGAATCGGAATACTATTTAATCTACTAAAATAAAAACAATTCGGAAATTAAATATCTCATATAGTGTTTCAAACTATTCTAAGGACTATGCTTCTTGTCAGGCTTAGCTATGGTTCTTGTAGATGTGTCTTACTAAGTCTATGAGAGTTACAAACTTTTGCGAATTACATGAAATACGGAAATGAAATCAAACTAATTCTACTTCTACGCATAAATATAAAGGAAATAAAAATTCGAGGACAAGTAATGATCGGTCAGAATTTCAAGCAACCCCAACAAAAGTGGATGCATGGCTCTTCACTCACATCCTACCATACACTCTCTACCCTCTGACAGTCCTGCAAGATCCTACAACTCTAATAATAATGGTTACCTGAATAAGAAATGACAACTACCTTGGAAATGGCGCCAAAATGTTGAGATATTAATTTGTCCGATTAAATCTCTTAATATTAATTGTCAACCCAGAGTTTGTAAGCACAAATTGCCTTGCGATTTCTTTATTCAGGGCTAGCTTAGAGTTTAATCATTTCCTTATAATGATTTATGAAATAAATACTCGCAAATCATATCGTCTAATGAGCAAACCCAAAAATCAAATCTTTGAATGCCGGTACCAGACTCTATGAAAAATCACTCAATCATCCTTCAACAAGCATTCTATGATGACAGTTCTTACTGAAAGAAATCAAACAACCTATGATAATAACCACTCAACTTATTAAATTATTGATAACAATTTGTTCCCAGAGCAATAATGACAACTAATCTACAACAATCCAAGTACTAATTAACTGAGTGATCTATCCTAATAGTACTTCAATCAACCAATCATTCTATCTTAAGGGTTCAGTTCTAGATCAAGGCTCAGGGTTTAAGTACCATTTTGGAAGAATTGCTCTGTTTTACTCTATCTTGCTCTTCGGTCTTCAATGAATAGTTTACAGGAATTGATGTAATGAAAGCAACTCTAATGCTTATCTTATTTAACACCAAGCTATCAATTTTGGAGAACTGTACCTAATTCTATTCTGAAATCATACCAATCCCTACCACTATCCTGTTGTAAATCCTAACGGTGATCAAATTATGAAGTAGATACCCTCAACATATGAACCGAGAAAGGAGTCAGTCATTCGAATAAGACTAACTTTTGCATAGAAGCAGGTGAGAGTAATCATTTCAATTCACTACTAATGTTGGCAATTGTATGAACAGGAGGGGTCAATGTTAACTACAAAATTAGTCTTTTGACAACCTAAACATTCCTGCAATTTTATGTACCAATCCACAGCACAACAATCCAAAGTGAAACAAACCAATTAATCATCCATGCAAGCCATACATCCTTACATTTAAGTTACCAGTCCAATTTGTTTAATCAAATTCGTTAAGTCTTCAAACAATCAATACAATGCTAGCCTATATTAGAGTGTCCCCTGCAATGATGCAGTTTGGATCGATACAAGTCAATTCCTTTAAGAGAAACTGAGGTTGATTTGGGGAAAAAGACGAAACTTGTCCTATTTGATTAAGATCATTATTCAGCTATGATTGTTGAAGGAATTAGCGACTATCGGCATTAACTGTAGGTGATAATTCCAATCAGTTTGTCAATCAACCATATGATGCATTCACGGTGAGGGTAAATCAAAACAATGGAATAGCTCAAGTTCAGAAGGCACAAAATCCACACTAATTGCAACTTATGAAAACAATAAGGACTTTGCAATCATTCAACATACGTATTAATCAATCAATCAAAGACCAATCCAAGTGAACCGACTTGCAAATAGAAGAGGAAATCGACTGTAACTAATTTCACAGTGTCATTGCTGATAACAAATACAAAACAATCCCAAATGGTTGGGCCTAGCCACACATGGGGTTGATAAACTTACAGTAACTAAATGACCTCGATCACAATTAAAACATGAACTTCAGTATTCCAATCAACGCATTCATCCCAAATTCAAAGCATAACCATTGTCAATATCTTCGATTAAAAACAAGCCATGAAATACGTAGCAATTATTTCCATGTTTGAGAGCTAACTTCTTTCCTATGCTTGTTGCTCTGCTTTTATACATGTTGTAGACTAATTACAAACAAATTCATGCCCTATTTGAATTCTCTAGATGGCCTTCAAATAGCTAATGCTGTTGTTGATATTGATCAATGCAAGGATGGAGGACAAGAACTTATCAAACCGTAACTGTGGCATAAAAATAGGCAAATCCAAATTTGACTGTTAAGTACAAATCTGGACATTTTTTATAAATTGGCCTCAGAGAACTTCAAATATATCCCAAACCGTAAGGAATTTTAAAATTTTTTTTTAGGGTTACTAAATTAGCTATACTGGAACCAACACCCATGTGACAAATTTTCTTCATTCACTTTCATCTGCATGGAAATCAGGACAGAAGTTGGCAGTTTGAACATTATTGTAGATTTGGGCAAATTTATGAATTTCCTTCTAGAGACCCACATGAGTGACTTGGGTGCAATCCAAGTTATGAAAAGGTATTACAACATCATGTTTGACAATAACCTCTCTCAGTTTCTCCGGAAGCATGCTAAAAGTGTCAAAAGCCCCAAATTGGCCATTTCCATACTATACTAGCTTGTGAAGAAACTTGGCAATAGAACCATGTGAAAATGAGCTTAGTGAAATAATCATTAGTAAATCATGGCATAATCATCATTAATCATCCAATGATAATAAAGAACGAGGCATAGGATGTGATTTGGCGATAAATGATGGAATTAGGGTACGGAATGGGTTAAAGACCTAGGGTTTTAGGGTATGAATGGTGATATTGCATGATGGAAAAATGGAATTCTTGAGACCCATCATCCCCCCATGCCTGATATTTTGCATGTCCTCATGCGAACAAATACTTTGCTCAGATATAGGGTCTTGTGGGACAACATTACTTCGATATTTGAAGGTGTTGGTTCTTGTGGAATAGCACTTACTTGAATGTTTGGAGGTGTTGGTTCTTGTGGTGCAACTCTCTTTATACTTAATAGGTCACACTAATTTACTGAGAAATAAAAATTCACTAATTTACTGAGAAATAAAAATTCAGGACAAGAAAGGGACGAGTGAAGGAGAGATGAGTGATGGAGATGGTGAATGGGCGACTAATACTCTATCTTGGTAAGACCAATGTCTATAAGTGGTTTACTTTATCATTTTATAGCAGTAACGACTTCATCCTAATGTTTTTCATCATGGAATGAGAAGACATCATAGAGGCTGCTTTATCAATGCACCATAAGGTTTTTTCTTTTAACATGGTCTTGTAATCAAAGTATATGTAGAGTGAATGGAATGATAATAAAAGGATGATGGTTTATGAAAGATGAAATGCATGGAATGAAAACTGGTGAATCATTAAGTTTATTTGACTTTCTAATGAATTAGAGAATGATAAGCCAAATTTACCTCAAGTTTTACCTTTTTCATTGATGTGTCTGGTGCTGCAAGATGAAGTGGAAGATGAACCAAAACATAGCTAAAGGTTGGAGTTGGAACGATTGTTGTTGATGTGTATATGGATCTGCTGAAGAAGGCTGAACTGGAGATAGTAAAGAAGGCTTAAAAATGAAGGTCCCCTTCTCCCCCCATGCCTGAGGAGTTCTATTTCCCCATACAAAGAAGGAAGATGACTGTTGCAAATGATGATCAAGCTACTATATGGGAACCGTTTTTGAAACAAGATGACTGCTACAAGAAAAGAAAATGTTGCTGCAAATGTCCACACTGCTACAAATCTATACTGAGATTACAAAACCGTATAGTCTTCAACCGCTACACACTGTGTGCAATCCTGCTTATGTGAATAGATGGTGTCGATGTCGAACATAAGCAAGAATCATTGGATTACCGACCATTGAGGAAGTCATTAACCAATGCAAGATATCCCACCTGTCATGTCAATGGGAGTCAAGGCACTAGGTACATTCTACTGTCGAAGTCGAATGGACTGTAGAATTCATCCACCAAGAAACATTGATGTATTCCCTTGGTAGATGACAAGGATACCTGCCATTAAGGTATGCAGGCTCCTACGTACCTGATTTAACCCCACCCTTGGTCCCAGATAATTTATTGATGTCAATGGGACAAAGCTTGTTGGCATATGGGCCTTAAGGGATCCCACATCAAAAAACATGAGTATAAGACATAATGATTTGAAATATACATGATTTGAAGCACTCATACAAATTTACAAACATTATTGGGAACTTTTCCCGCTAGTTACTTGGTTTTCAAGCAGAGTCCCTACCTTGTTGCACCAAACAAGCTAGTTTTCACAAAAGGACTTATTTTCTCTTTACTATTTTCATTTATTTATTTACATTACAAACTTTCCTATTCCACTGAAGAAAGGGAGATTAAATCCTTCAAGTGAAGGAGTACTTCTAATGAAGCCATGTGTGGAGTAGGTACAAATAGATATTCATGCTCAGATTTAACATATAAACTTGGAAGTGTACATGAGCATGAAAAACCACGAAATGTACTTGATATGAAAACAAGAGTTTCAGAAGAGGAGAATACTGCCTCGCTTTAGTTGTCGTCCAGAACCAATGTTCGATGTAATCATGGTATTCTTGGTCCATTTCTTGATTTGGCCCATGTTGTTCATCCTATTCTTCCATGACATGTTGATTGTTCTCCATAGGGTGAGTAGTCTCTTGATTACATTTTGGATCTGCTGATAGACATGTCAAGAACTCCTCGATCTCAGGTTCTAGTGGATGTTCTCCATTGATTATAGTGCATGATTCATTCGTCTCCTTAGATGAGTGATAAGAAAAATCAAAAGAGACTTCCAAATCCTCTTGTGGTGGTGGAGAAATGGACACATTCTTGAATATTTTCAAGAAGTTATCTTCCTGAGAGGTAGAGGTCAAGATCCCAACAATCGCTAGGGCTTATGAGAGGTCCTTTATATTTATCATCTTCATGTCCATATGGTTGATTGATAGTCCCTGTTTCCACACACATATTAGTAACGAGGGTTCTTACAACACCCCAAAATGATATAACATTAAAGATTGGAATCTGAAGATGAATTTAAAAGCTATATTGACTGAAATAAAACTCACCACACTTGAGAGCAAATCAGAATACTATTTAATCTACTAAAAGCAAAATAATTTGGAAATTAAATATCTCACATAGTGTTTCAAACTATTCTAAGGCCTATGTTGCTTGTGAGGCTTAGCTATGGTTCCTGTAGATGTGTCTTACTAAGTCTATGAGATTTAAAAACTTTTGTGAATTACATGAAATACAGAAATGAAATCAAACTACTTCTACTTCTATAAATAATGATAAAGGAAATAAAAATTCAAGGACAAGCAGTGATCGGTCAGACTTTGGAGTAACCCCAACAAAAGTGGATGCATGGCTCTTCACTTACGTCTTACCGTACACTCTCTACCCTCTGAAAGTCTTGAAAGATCCTACAACTCTAATAATAATGGTTGTCTGAATAAGAAATGACAGCTTCCCTGACAACGGTGCCAAAATGTTGAGAGATTAATTTGTCCGATTAACTCTCTTAATATTAATTGTCAACCCAGGGTTCGTAAGCACGAATTTCCTTGCACTTTCTCTATTTAGGGCTAGGTCAGAGTTTAATCATTTCCTTATAATGATTTATGAAATAAATACTCGCAAATCATATCATTTAATGAGAAAACCCAACAATCAAATTTAATCTAAAAAATTCACAAATTCTAGTATTCAAATTTATACTAAACTATGTATTCCTAGTGATGAAAATGGACTTCAATTCACATTAAACTCTATTCAATCAAATCTTTGAATATTGGTACCAGACTCTCTATGAAAAATCACTCAATAATTCTTCAACAAGCATTCTATGATGACAATTCTTACTGAAAGAAATCAAACAACTTGTGATAATAACCACTCAACTTATTAAACTATTGATAACAATTCATTCCTAGAGAAATAATGACAATTAATCTACAACAATCCAACTACTAATTAAATGAGTGATCCATCCTAATAGTACTTTAGTCAACCAATCGTTTTGTACTTAAGGGTTCATTTCTAGATCAAGGCTTAGGGTTTAAGTACCAATTTGGAAGAATTGCTCTGTTTTACTCTATCTTGTTGTTCAGTCTTCAATGAATCACTTACAAGACTTGATGTAATGAAAGTGACTCTAATGCTTATCTTATTTAACACCGAACTATCAATTTTGGAGAACTGTACCTAATTCTATGCTGAAACCATACCAATCCCTACCACTATGTTGTTGTAAATCCTAACGATGATCAAATTATGAAGTAGATACCCTAAACATATGAACTGAGTAAGGAGTCAATCATTCGAATAAGACTAACTTTTGCATAGAAGCAGGTCAGAGTAATCATTTCAATTCATTACTAAAGTTGGAAATTATATGAACAGGAGGGGTAAGTGTTAACTACAGAATTGGTCTTGTGACAACATAAACCTCCCTGCAATGTTATGTACCAATCCACAGCACATCAATCCAAAGTGAAACAAACCAATTAATCATCCATGCAAGCCATACATCTTTACATTTAAGTTACCAGTCCAATTTGTTTAATCAAATTCGTTAAGTCTTTGTACAATCGATACAATGATAGCCTATATTTGAGTGGGCGCTGCAATGGTATAGTTTGGATCGATTCAAGTCAATTCCTTTCAGAGAAACAAAGGTCGATTTGGGGAAATAGACCAAACCTATCCTATTCGATTAAGATCATTATGCAGCTATGATTGTTGAAGGAATTAGGGACTACCGAAATTGACTGTAGCTGAAAATTCCAATCAATTTATCAATCGACCATATGATGCATTCACGATGAGGGTAAATCAAGACAATGGAATAGCTCTGGTTCAGAAGACACAACATTCACACTAATTACAACTTATGAAAACGATAAGGACTTTGCAATCATTCACCATACCTATTAATCAATCAATCAATGAGAAATCCAAGCGAAATGACTTGCAAATAGAAAAGGAAATCGATTGTAACTAAGTTCATAGTGTTTGTACTAATAAAAAATACAAAAAAATCCCAGATGGGTGGGCTCGGCCACACCTAGGGCTGATAAACTTATAGTAACTAAATGATCTCGATCAAAATTAAAACATGAACTTTAGCATTCCAATCAATGCATTCATCATAAATTCAAAGCATAAATATTGTTGATATCTTTGATTAAAAACAAGCCATGAAAGACATAACAATTATTTCCATGTTTGAGCGCTCCCTCCTTTCCTATGCTTGTTGCTCTGCTTTTATGCATGCTGTAGATTAATTACAAACAAATTCATGCCCTGTTTGAAATCTCTAGATGTCCTTCAAATAGCTAATGGTTGTTGTTGATGTTGATCAATATAGGGATGGAGGACAAGAACTTATCAAACTGTAACTGTGGCATAAAATAGGCAAATCCGAATTTGACTGTTAAGTACAAATTTGGACATTTTTTATAAATTGGCCTCAGTGAACTCCGCATATCTCCAAAAATGTAAGGAATTTTAGAAAATTCTTTTACAATTAGTAAACTGGCTATACTGGGACAAAAACCCATGTGCCTTATTTTCTTCATTTTCTTTCATCTGCACAGAAATCGAGGCAGCAGTTGGCAGTTTGAACATTATTGTAGATTTGGGCAAATTTATGAATTTCCTTCTAGAGACCCACATGAGTGACCTGGGTGAAATCCAAATTAAGGAAAGGTATTACAACATCATTATTGACAATAACCTCTCTCGGTTTCTCCAGAATCATGCTGAAAGTGTCAAAAGCCCCGAATTGCCCATTTTCGTACTCTACTGGCTTGTGTAGAAACTTGGCGATAGAACCCTGTGAAAATGAGCTTAGCGAAACTTCCATTAGTAAATCATGTGAAAATCATCTTTAATCATATAAAATATAATAAAACCAATGATAATCAACCACGAGGCATAGGTTGTGATTTGGCGATAAATGATGGAATTAGGGTATGGAATGGGTTAAAGACCTAGGGTTTTAGGGTATGAATGGTGATATTGCATGATGAAAAAATGGAATTTTTTAGGCCCATCAGAGGTCCCTAGTCTTGCAATAATCTTGATATTTGTTTAAGAATAACTTTTTCATTTCCTCCCAAGTTGTAATGGACTTTGAAGCCAACCCCATAAACCACCTGGGAGCTACATCCTTCAATGTTGTAGGAAACAGCTTTAGCTTCTGAGCATTGGAAGAATAGTCATAACTCCTGCATAACACATCGAACTCAAATAGAAAGGCATCATGGTCTTCACTAGGAACCCCGCAAAAGTTAGGCAAGGCTGAAGGAGGAATATTATTCATCTAAGTAGCTCAACCAACCTTCCTGATAGAGAATTCGAATGTGACTAGTTCTTCTTCCTTCTCATTGTATCCATCTGTGTGACTAGTCCCCTCTTCATGATCCATTCTATACCAAAAGGACATGGGGCCTTTGAAAGCTACAGAACCTGTGGAATCAATGGTTTGGAATTTTGGTTCTTGAGTAGGATTGCCAAAAAATTCCTTTTCAGGCTCACCACTAAGAAAAGATGTTGTTTTCCTTGTGACAGGAGATCCAAAATGGGTAGAAACAAAAAATTTTCTTGCAGAAGCTACTACTGTAGAAGCAAGAATATGTTCTAGGCTCTTTTCAGGACCACATACCTCCTGACCAGACTCTCCCTCTCTTGCTGCCTTATATCTTGCAGAATTCTTTTTCTTTACCAGTGTATTAGTAAATGAATTGATGCTCACACCACCACAAAAGAAACTTGTAGATGTTGGACCCAATCATCTTCTATGCAAACAAATTCAAAAGCAATTACTTACCAAACAATCAAGACAAGGCTTTGGCGAATTTTTGACCTCCTTCAGTGCATGGACTTTGCCCTTCATCTTACCACTTCGACTCCCCTAGACCTGAAAAATCCCAAACAATGCATGTAATACAAAAACACTTTAGTATTATCCTTTTAGCACCTCCCCGGAAACGATGCCAAATTTTTTAGTCAAAGTATAGGCTTATAATTTGATTAACATAAATCATCGATCCAGGGTAGGTAAGCTTGTGAGAGGCCATGCGAAATATATGCATGCTTAACACTGTAAGTGTTGTTTAGTCTTAATAGCCAATCATTGAAAACCAATTACTCTTTCTTGCATCAATCACTTAGCAACAAAGGCTATAGAGTGGATCAAACATCCCTTTAAAACTCTTAAGATTGTTGATGATTATTAGGAAAAGATACATAAATCAACTTACAACAAACTCAGAAATTCACTCAATATTAGAAATCAAATCTTCATTAAATGAATTCAACACATTAACAAGAAATTACTCCATTTAATTAAGTCCTGATGATATATTAGAAAGAGTGCATTAGTTTTAAAAATGAATTATTATTACATAACATAAATAAAATACATAAATAGTAAACTACGGGAGTTGTGAGCCATGGGGGCTTCACTCAATGAACCTCTAACCTATCACGTGCGTTTGTGGCATATTAAACAATACCCTTAATTGGAAAATACCCCTAAAAATAACATTATTTAACGCCTTACTAATATGAACCCAATACACCTTCCAAATTTAAAAAACCCCTCCTCCCACTAGATATTGTAGGTATCCATTTTTCTTTAACATTTTGTATGCCCCTTTATATTTTATCACTAACTTTGAGCTCCATTTTTATACATGCCAATATAAAAACCCTTTACCCCCTTTATATCCCCCAATATATTATTATGCCATTTTTTCCTCATTATATTTCCCCCAATATGAACCCATGTGGTATAGTATTGCTCCCACAGTGAAGCCTTCGTGTTGTGAGCAAAGGGGGCCCTCCCTTACTCACAACCCCTTCAAATTGGAAGAGTTTTCTCACTGAAGTAGACATAAAATATACCTTTGTATTAATCTAGAAAAGATACAGTCGAGTACAATCTGATATACAGTATTAGCTGAAACCAACACAAAAACCCCCTATCATAAAAACTAGAACAAAATTTATACATTCACAAAAGCCCATATATGGTTCAAAGTAAGGAAGACTACTAATCTAAGATATCGGCTAATAGTAGTATTACAAAATATCAAATTTAGCCTTACTGGGTCTAATCCCTGATTGAAAGCCTGGATTAGACGAAATTTGCTACATTGTTGTAGCTTTCCTTTAAACGGCCAACAAGAGAAGGTTTATGAATCTAGGTAGTATTGTTGGAAGATTTGAAGCAACCAATAGGACAATATCCATATGTGATATATTCCCCAAAAAACCCATGTTCCTGTTTAACTTAGATATTCATGGAACATAGCTAACGTCGATGTTGCTACAAGAAATGTGGGAAGTTACAGGAAATCCACGGCTGCAGGAATTCTAGAGTGTTTGCAGGAAATAGGATCACACAACTTTCTGTAGGAATTACGAGCCTACTTCTGAATCAAAACAAACCTACACAATAAATCTAGATTAGTTGTCATGGTAATTAAATAAAGAACAACTAGTTATAAAGAATACTTAAAGTTAAGGTAAAAGACGTTTTTTCATGTTAATTTGCATACCTTCAGCCTACCATGGGGGCTTCACTGAATGAACCTCTGGTGTATCACGTGCGTTCATGGCATATTAAACAATACCCTTAATTTGACTACATATTGGAAAATACCTCTAAAAATCACTTTATTTAACCCCCTACCAATATGAACCCAATACACGTTCCCAATTTAAATACCCCTACTTTCACTAGATATTATAAGTATCCATTTTTTCATTAACTTTGGCCTCCATTTTGTATACCTTCCAATATAAAAACCCCCTATCCCCTATATATCCCCCAATATATTATGTCATTTTTCCCTTAATAAATATCCCCCAATATGAACCCACGTGGTATGGTATTGCTGCCCTAGTGAAGCCCCTGTGTAGCCTATGACACCCTTTTCACAAAAACATAAGTATTATAAACAAAATAGGCATAATAGGGGTTAAAGATGGTTCAACATGGGAGAGGTAAAGTATGGAAAAGGGTGTCCAAATTGGACAAAACCAAGCCCCAATAGAGCCTCAGGTGTTTGAACAATTTCCTGATCGGAAGTGAAACCAACCTTAGTACAGCGAGGACCTGATATAATCATAAGCTCGGGCTAAAGTTCCTTGACAGTCTACAACGCTTCAACTTTGTCGAGAGATAAATCATCATAGACCAGTGTCTTAGAAGGATTATCAACGATTGAATCAACATCTTGATCGAATGAAGAGGTAGAGCGATCACGACAAACAAGATCAGAAAATTCTGTATGTTTGTTGGCATCCTCATGATTTGATGAATCACACAGAAGGGTGGATGAGAAGCAAGAATGTTCACCCTCTGTGTTTCCAGAAAAAGTAGATAAAAGATCAGTTGGATTTTCAATGAATGATTGGTCCTCTCCATTGTGAGATGATGTGCTGACATACGGCGTGTCTTGTGAATTATCAGCAATGGGTGCATCCATGGATGGAGATACACATGAAAAACTAGGGTTGGCAGGATCATCAAGGATGTTAGAAAAAATGGAGTAGGTACGGACAAATAGGGATGGTCCTCTGCTTCCGAGGGATGTTGAAGCTCCTAGTCATACTCTTTATGAATGACAACACATGTTGGTTGTATAGCATCAACTCCATCGATGGCTTGATCCTTGTTCACAACAAGTGTAGAGTCTGAAATGAAAGAACACAAGACAATGTCATTCGTAGGATCATTTGAGTACGAAGATGGAGGTTGAGGTACAAAATACATGTGATAACCCATTGGATTTGCAACTGGGTTTGCACGACATTTGAGAGAAGTGATGTTGGGAGGGTGTGATAGTTGAACAGATGTGTGTACATGCTCTCCCACATCACTCTGGGATGGTGGAGTTGTTTGATAATGGGACGACAGATAGTCACTTGTGACAACGACGGTGTCTGACCATGATTGCGCAGATCCATCCATAAAGTATGTTGAGCGGGGCTTGATCTCGAAATCCTTATTGTGTTCGACTGATTTGTTAGAAAGTATTCGAATATATCCCAAATATATGTAAATTTCATCTGACGTTTCAGAGCTTCAAATTGCAAATCATGGAAGCGTTGTCAAAAATCCATAGGCGATTCATGCGGGGCCTTCATTGTTATAGAAGTTTTTGGTTAATATGTCCTGGATCAAAATGATGGAATGTAGATTTGATGAGATCATAAAACTATTCAAGTGAGTGCACGTTGCTGGGAGGAAGACTCCAGCACCACCATAGTGGGGATTCACGAAGTGTGTATGCAAGAAGGAGGTTGACCTCTTCATCAAAACATTCATCTGCCTTGTCAAGCATGGCAAAGAAGTCTTGTAAGAACACAAGCCATGCCACTTCACCTTCATCATACATGAATTTAGACAAAAGATCAGAAACTCCCTCATTATGTTGAGAGGTTTAGCATGCGAAAAACATTGTGGAGGGGTGAGTATGATGGAATCCATGATAGATGTGAAAAGGTTCAAAATAGGATGAGAGGACTTAACTTGTCATTTAGCACACTCCTTCTAGTGCCAGAAATGTTGACGGTGCTAGACCCACCAACATGTCAGGGGATCTCCTTGGTATGAAGTCCCAACTAGACCTTAGACCATTTGGTGTAGGAGTCCCAGTAGTGGGTCGTATGGTATTGCCTTGACCGTGATTGCACACATAGGCAAGTAAGATTTCCTTGCTTATAGCAAGGGTGTGACATATGCAGCAAGTCAAGGAAGGTGCATGAGCAGTTCTAATACACGGAGGGTGAGGTGACTATGCCCCTTCGAAACCTATGAAAGCACAAAGTTAAGAAGGGAACACATGAGCAAATATGGATCATAAACTAGAAGGCAAGTAAGCTAGCAATCCAAATTTATGGTTAAACTAACAACACATTTTAGCAAGATTCATACATACTTTTATAGGAAAGCCATACATGCATGCATAAGAAAACAAATACATATATCAATTAGAGTAAACAAGATAGATGAAATATGATATGACATATGCATGCAACATGTTGGCTCTGTTATATTAAGAAGTGAAAGTTCCAGTCATACAATACAACCATGACCAATCACTAGTTCTGACAATAGAACATTATGATCACTGTAGCCTACTCCTCCAAAGAGATATACTAGCTCTGCATATTGGAGAAGCCAAGGCTCATTACAATACTCTCCAAGCTTTCTCTAATATACTCCTATCGGAAGCTTATCTGACTAAAAGCCTCTATAATGAGTTATGAGGGACTATTTATAGCAAAGGTTGGGGTGGCCCTTGACATTCCCCTTTGTGACCATTCATCTACCCTCATGACCCTTCAACTACTCTATGACTGTAACATTCTAATGTCAACATTTCAACTTCCACTTGACATGCCGTTACATACAATCTTCACATGTACCTATGTGAGACAAAATGACTTGAGGAAGCCATGCAAGACATCACTAACACTCGAACCATTGTGGTAAGACAACTCTTCGACATCCTCATGATGGTTGATGGTGGAAACTGGTGCCAAGCTTGGTCATACATGATGGTGTTTGTGCACTCAATGGTGACATCCTATTGAAAGTGAACTCTTGCCTCCGTTGCAACTGGGTACACTGATATAGCTCCTTTTTCCAACTCATCTAAAAACATGCACATCATTCTCTTGAGTGAAGCTGGACTAACAACATACTAATGTGAGTGTGTGCTAGTGGCCATGCACATCAACTTGTCAAAATACATGTTCAGCTTCAGTTGGACTTGGTTCTTGTCTCCGCCTTGGTGAGTGTGCTAAATGGGTGGGATCACATGCATGTGCACAATGACATCCATGCTCCCAAATATCCTTTGCATGCGATCGACAACACTGCTCACCCTATCTACTCCATTCTAGCTTTTGTATGGGTACATAACCTGTATGGGTGCAATTTCATCAGTCTGTTCATGTTGCACCTCCTATTATACCTATTCGCACTGTAACTCCTTCTCTTGTCTGTGCATCCCCTATTCTTCCTTGAGATTCCGCTTGAGGACCTCCAACGCCTTCTATGCTTCTCTATCTCTGACTTCACGTGATCCTCTTGTCACGTAGTCACCTCATAGCCTTAGTCTCCAAAGTTTTTTTCATCACAAGTGGATATGCTTGAGTTTTCAACTTTGTTCCGTCTTTGTGCTGTCAACAACCTTCCTTTTGCATTTGTCACACGTAGGTGTGATACCTTATGCTGCTTACTATGATGCTGCTGCCATTTCATATCGATATCCTTGTCCATGAACAACTTGATGTCTTCATAGATAGGCACGTTCATAGACACTTGATCGACTGCATCCCCAGTTGTGCTCTTAACGATGTCTTTGACTCTGCTGTCCTGGAAGCCATTGCACATGTTCTGCTGAGAGGTAGACGAACACCTGTGATACTTGGAGACATGATAACGCTCATGACAAGAAACCTATCAGTCGAAAACCAAAATAAATTGAAGGACTAACATGCAACATACCTATGTGACCGTCTGTGATGATTGCACAATTTTCATCTGGAGGATGGGAGACTGACTGCCGAAACTATGAAAGTCACAATCTAGGCTATCAGGAGGTTGAATATCTATTGGAACTATGCAATCCACAGTCCTTCTTGGCCTGTTGGATGTTGAGATTGCGCAATGCACAATTCCAGCTAATAAGTGATGCAAGCCTAGTTACTGCATTCTGCAATTTTCTAGTCCAACTATCACTGCCTCTCAGAATTGCACAAAGCAAGAATAGAGGGCACTGACTAGCCAAAATTGCACATTTTTTGGGAGGAAGGAAAAACCTTCCCTCTCAGAATTGTGCAATGTTATCCGGGCAAGGTAGAGTCTAGGCCAAGGTTGCCTAGACCCGGCGATGGGTGACTAAACCACGAGAAGTCTGAATGCATGGTGAAGTTGAGTATAAACAAGAGTGAACAATCATGCATGAAATCAGCAAGTGCAGGATTCAAAAAATGGGAAAGCATGCATATGTGTGAAACGAGTCACCGCAACGACGACCGTCTATGCAAGAACAATGTCATGCATGAGAAAATAGTGAGATGTGAAGGAAAACTGAAACGATGCTTCTACAAGCTAACATACATTAAAACGACAACAAGCGCTCATTGAAATCAAGTAGAAAACACTCACACAGAGAGAAACACAAAAAGCAATAGAAATACAACACGAGACATGCAAAGCGGGCTTATATTGAAACAACTAAGCTGAATGTGCTGATGACTCCTAGATGTGATTTGGGATTTCAGAGCTACAAGAGGGATGTGAGGGTTGAGCTCTACAATGTCCAATTTATAAGTTTTGATAAAATCGAGGTTATGATGTGCATGCCACAAATCTAGGAAAAGAAACACTTGGTAGGAGGTTTCTAAAATGAGCCTTGCATGTAACCTCAAGCTGCTAAAAATAGGTCCCTAAACCTAGGGATGCCTTTGCATGTTTCCTTGGGAAAAGCGGTCCATGTATACAAATCAGTTT
Organism: Pinus taeda; assembly: GCA_000404065.3. Classification (NCBI taxonomy): domain Eukaryota; kingdom Viridiplantae; phylum Streptophyta; class Pinopsida; order Pinales; family Pinaceae; genus Pinus; species Pinus taeda. The sequence continues at coordinate 44,806 of APFE031630091.1, read as the reverse complement.
TGTTCAGTCTTGGAGGGAATCGGTCAACCTGAAGGCACATGCATTGGTCTCTGAGCCTGGGATGAAAATTTGTGCAGTTTTTGGGCTAAGCTAGGCTTGCTGTCTGAGAGGGATTGCACAATTTCTAGGGTCAGCAGGTGGCTACCTCCCATAATTCTGCAATTTCTAGGCTGAGTAGCAGTGTTGTGTTAGATTGCATAGTTTTTTGGAGGAAGACTGCCTAACTTCTCTGCACAATTCTAGAGCCCAGTAGGCTGCCAGGCTAATTTGTGCAATTTCTTGAGGGAAGGTGAGTTCCCCTCCCGAATTGTGCAATTTTATGAGGGAATCTTGACACACTAATTCTCACAATTCTTGAGTTCTGTAGGCTGGCCAACTGATTTGCGCAATTTCTAGAGGGAAGGGTAGTTCCCCTCCAGAATTGTACAATTTTTTAGGGGATCTTCTTGGCCAGCACATGTCTAAGTTTGGAAAGATGGTCTCTAAGGGGAGTGAATCAAACTGACATGGGCAGGATGACAAGAAACTAAGAAACAACTGAAGCCTATATGTTTGACGGTGCAAGACATGCTGCTGAGGATGGTTGGTAAGGACACTCCAAAACGAAGCTAAGGAAAAATTTTGGAGGGTGTTTGTAGCTACTACAATAGGGCCAAATTTTAATTTTTAATAAATTTGTGCTTATAAATTAAAATCATAACCATTATTTCATAATTTTTCAAAATATTGGAGGGGAGATGTGTAGAAGAGAAATTTACTAGGAAATATTTAGAGGGAGTATATTTTTTCTAAAGAGCCAAACTTGTAAGAAAATTTTTCAAATATATGATTTAATCTAATTGATTTTCTCATTTTTTCCCTTATTTCATTGAATTTTTTTAATTCCATTCTTGAAAAAATAGAAGTGCTTTTCACATTTTTATATTTGTATTTATAATAAAACCCTAATCATTATTTCACAATTTTGCCAAAGCCTAGAAAGAATATTTGTATTACAAAAAAAGATATACCAATAAATACTTTGGAGTAGGCATATTCTTTTAGATTCAAATTTTTGAGGGATGACCATGGGTTACATACTAATTTATAAATAAAACATTTCAAGTATGTCACTTCATTTCCTTGATCATCGCAGTGTTTCCCTTATTTTCTTCAAACACTTTTAAAAAAATGGGGGTGTCATAGTTACCTTAAATATTACGTTTTAATAACGCTATTTCATATGGTTTTTAGTTGTATGTGGCACATTTAGTATTGGTTGCAACTAGGCCCCTTATTGCATTGGATCTAAAAAGTTAATGCCACTATCAAGGTTTTCCAATAAAATTCTTCCATGGTGATTGGTGCACACATTATAGTGAATGTGCACCAGCAGGTATGATATATCAATCCACATAAAAATTTAATTGCTAACTAAAAACATTGGCTTAAATTTATTCATAAATTTGGAGTTGCTTAATAAATAGTAAAGTGGAGGTCAAATTATCATTTATGTTATAAAGAACTTCTTGAGTATACCAGTTTGAAAAAAAAAATTTCCAATGTACAAGTCAACAATATTCTACATCGATGTGCATATATATATATATATATATAACATGCCAATGCTTATATATGTCTAATTCACCCATGCGTAGTATCTTATCATATGCGCCATTATGTGACTGTGGAATAAATTTTGATAATTCTTATATATGATAATTTTTCATTTTGTTTTATACACTATGGTCACTATAAGTTCAAGGAAAGGAATTTCTTCTAGTGATTGTGATGGGAGCTAAACCAAACAAGAAAATGAGTCAAGTTCTTTATGTTTTATTAAATATTTTATATACAAACTTTTAAGGTTTAGATTAATGATATATATTGGTTAATCCATGTCACGGAAAGAAAAAGTTTAAAGAAATTAGATAAGATTGTTTGCAATCTAAACATGAAAGAGTGTAAGAGATTTTTGGGAAGGTCATAATACAGGAATTAGGTCTCAACATAAAAAAACATTATTTTATTTTCTATGAAAAATGATTTTGTTAACATTAACCACTAACATGTTTTTAACACCGAAGTTCACATTTTTTAAGATCTTGTGCAAGGATCGATGGTAAGGGAATGGAATGTCATCCTAATAAGAACAACTAAATGGAACAATAAAATACCTCTATATTATTTTGCATATGCATTGTCATGGTGTATAATTAAACATGCAGGAAACAAAGTATGCCATGGAGCTAGAGGAAGTTGTTTTGAGAGAAGACATTCATCTCGATTTCAAAACAATGTGTATTATTTATGAATCACTCACTACTACGAAACTTACTTAATCATGTAAATTCTATGTAAATTCTACTATATAAATGTAGATATACATTAAACTTTGTTTTTTTGTTTGTAGATGGAACATGAAGAGACAAAACATCAAAACAAGTAGATCATGAAAAAATTAGGTTAATAGCCTAAGTATATTATCACCTATAAGTGATGTATAAATGAGGCATGTACATATCTCGAGAGATTAAAATAGTTCAAATGATGATCGACAATCAATATAATTGAATGTCATTGTGGGTTAAATGTTTTGGAACATTTCTATGTGAAAAAAATACATTTTGTAATGTACTGCACAACATATTGTCAGAATTAACTAAGGATATGTTACCAATAATTGTAATAATTACATATTAGTACTTTATTTAATGTATTCAACATATGGTTCGAATTGGCTTTGTATACCTTACCCATAAGTGTAACAATTACATATTTGTTGAATTTTGATTATTGTGAGCTTTTACATTATCTCAATTGCTATAATGTTGGGTATATTATTTATAGATAATAAAATGAATTTCTTATGTTATTACATTGTCCAATGGTGTGAAATGTTATTATCCTAAATATTTAATACATTGACAATTTACATTATTATAAAGAATAAAATTGCAGTCCAGTGGATAATGAATATATGCAATCATTATATTAAATCACAATAGTTAACATATAAAAATCAATATTATTACATAAATTATTTGATTTTAAATTATTAACATACAGATTGCATATTAATACGATGTATTCTTTTAAACTCACTCAATGGTGTAGCCATAAAATATACATCAATGCAATTTCACATGTAACTCATTCTAGTTATCAATATTTAAAATATTTTATGAATGATTAAAAATGTAAAAAGACTACTATTTAAATTACATACTTATAGTTATATTTTTCTATTTAAAATGTTATATTTCACCCCACATCTATATATATATATATAAATACGCATGCACTGATGCTTAGTAACAAAAAAGAAACCGCAAAACGTTTCACCTCAAATATTCAAAATTCCATATCCCTCTGGTGCAGTATAGGCATTGGTGCGCCAAAAAAATGGCCGAAAGTGTAATATTAGTCATTGCACTGATGTGTCCTATAAAAAGGGAACTGTTGCCTCATATAAAAATACGTATCCCAACCATAATGTCTGCATAAGGTGTTTTTCAATAAGGTACAAACTAGTGCATAATATATGTAATGTCATCAATGCGTTGAACTTTGTTTATGCTTCAGTGCCTTTAAAAATTGTCACACTAGTGCATTTACAAATATACAGGCATTGAAAAAACCAGAAGAAAAAATCTACTACAAAAACCTCCACCCACATAAAATATTTCTTAGTTATTGTGAACATTTGTTTAAACCACCACAAAATCATCCATTACCAATGTCGGAGGTTGCAGTGGAGATTGTTTTGAAAATTTTGGCTAACATTATAACGCTAAAAGTCTTCATAGAAAACTTGTTACAAAGTATTTTTAATTGATGTTTCGACTACAACCTTGTTTCGAACATTGAGGAATACCAAAGAATTATAGCCTTAGTGTTCTGTTTGGACTAAAAAAGGAAGACAATTAAATAATTGAACAAGTAATAGGGAAGTGTGTGGAGGATATGTTAAATCGTTTTCTAGACCTCCCAACTGACCATGGTGGAATGGAAACCTACAGCATGGTATTCTAAAAGCACTGCCAGGATTAATTGAGTAGGTATGCATTAATAATCATAGAATATGCAAAAAGGAGGACATGCACATGTGTGTAATGGCATATTTTGTGTAATATTGATGAAACTTTGAAATGCATTAGTTGAATGCATGCATATGTTATATTTTCATAAAACGCATTATGCTAATAGACAAAATAATGAAATTAGTGATAATCATGAATATGAGTATATTCTAAGATTGGTTATATAATTGGAATAAAGAATTTGCTCGTTAAAGTGGTCATAGTATGAGGAGTACTTTGAAGATATGTTAGGAGGATAGAAGTATAAAAGAAAAGATGGTTAAGAGAAAACAATCTAAAGAAGAAGACCATAATGATGACATTGGACCCTATAGTTATCATGGATTAATGAATAATATCTTCTAGTGGATGTTAGGTAGTCACAGTTGGTGCTCTCCTTGCATGAGAACACCTTGGAAAGTGATGGATTTGCTAAAGGACTATACTGTAAAGATGGAAACACATAATATTCGAGGGTGTTAATGGAAAAGGAGAGGAAAAGCAAGAATCAGTGTCATTGGAATCGTGGAGAAGTGTAAGAGGTTGAAATATTTCCCATAGAAATGTTTTAAGGAACAACACATCCATAAGAGGATTCCATAAGAGTAGTTGAAGAAGAATAAGGAATGGAGTGAGTACTTAGAAATAAATTTGAGCTCAAGGATAAAAATAAGTGAAGGGAAAATTTACATCTAAGGGACTTGTTGTGGCTCGAGGGAGCAGAGATGGAGTTGAGGACTCCATTTTTGTAGCTAGATTTCATAGAGCCAAAATCCTAATGTTTTCTATACTTCCTATGCCAGAGGTAAGGGATATTATATGGAAAATGAAGAACAAATGCATGAAATGATTCCTTTGAAACACGACAGAGCTTAGGCTTAAATATAAGGGGAAAAAATATTGGATTCTATCACACATCTTATAGCTTAAGGGAGGAAAGTGGGAGTTGAGGAACCCATTGAAAAAAAATCATTTCCTCGAACCACAAGTTTAAGACTTCTTGGGAATCCTATGTTAGAGTAATGTAAGGGTAGTGACAACTATAGAGGCAGAGAAGGGGTTGCACTACCTTGGGTTACACAGGATGGCAGGGAAGGAGAGATTGTTGCTTCGAAATGTTGTAGGAGCTAGTGAATGTAATTTTGATGTAAAAATTACATACATTTGTATATAATGGACTGAGCATAATGCATAAAAAATGCAGAGGGGAATGTAACACAACCAATATTTTCCTCAATGTATTTTCACATTTTATATTAGGGTTAGTGAGATAAGAATGTTTTGGGGTTATGTGTCTATGTATATATGTTTTAAAGTTAGAGTGCCTATTTTATGTAGACTAGAATGTTTATGAACTAAAAGACCAATCAAACTAGTAGCATAATTATGTAATCACATTAATTTTAATAAAAACATAATATTGTTATAGACTAAGCTAGACAAGAGAGATGGGGGGATATAACTAATGAGCCTCAGTATTGCAACAAGAATGTTGCAACTCCTAAGGATGCCAACTTAAATTATTGACCCAGGGTTCGTACAAACTTAAGAGGTGTCAATACTCTATGTGAAACATGCAATGTTTCTTTCTTTCATTGATGTGATGCGATGAAGTGAATTCCATGAAATCCAAGCCTAAACTAATTACAGAAATGGAAATGTTACTCTATTTGTAGAAATGAAACCTAATTAATTTTGAAGAGATGAAATCCTAGATAGTTTCATAGAAAGGAAAGTATATTATACTTTGCATGAATGTAAATTTCAATCCTATTTGTAGAAATGTAAACATTAACCTATTTCCAGCATGTAAATGGTACATCAAAAGGAAGCCTAGTCTATGCAATAGGAATAACAATGTTGGAGATGGAAACCATGGCTTCAGATGTATGAAATAAAATGAAATCATTCTCAATCATTGCATTCAAGATAGATTTTGTCAACAAATTTCATAAGTTTCTTCATAAATTAATCATGAAAATCATCATTATGCTTTTCAAGTCAAGATTTTGTTGACTAACCATGACTACAGAGGTGAATTGCAATGGAGAAGAGGCAAGGCTTAAGAGGTTCTTGGTCTTACTCAATCATGGTTCAAATCCTGGACGTAATTATTTAAGACTAAGGGAAAAGAAACTAAGATTTTGGAGTAGAATTGGTTAAGTTTACACATGATACAAGAGTGCTAGAGGAGGTGCTATAGGAGGTGCTACACGAGGCCCTATTTTTCTACAGGAGCGAGATAACTTGTTGAATTCCAAAGTAAATCAAATGAAAATAGGATGGAAATTTTTTTGTTATTAAGTAGGACATATTAGGACTCCATTCATTGTGGAATCACTCCAAAATATCCCTATTAACTCGTGCTAAAAAATGGCAGAAAAATACTTCTCTAGAAACTAGCAATTCAAGAATTAGTGAGCTAGTTAACCTACCAAATGCCTAACCTAATCAAGTTCAAATTCTATAGGGTTTTCATTATATTACTTTTTTTTACGACCCAATATAAGTGAAATAAAATCAAATGAAGCTCATTTACATGTTAGCATAATATTAATACCATTTTGCTACAAGGGATTTCCATATTTTCTAGATTTGTGAACTAGTAGAACAATCCACATAGCTCAATGATGAATATGACTTTTCAAAGTTGTTCTAAAGATGAATAATTCTTGTGAATCTATAAATAACCTGAAAAATAACTCACTTCAATCATTTAACCAATGGAAGCTACAACAAAAGAAGCATGAATAGTTAAGGCAGAAATAAGAGATGCAAGTGAAAAAGGCATTCAAAGGAAATAAGGAAATTGTATAGGAGGGCTCTGAGGCTCTTGGGATGGCCAAGCCTAAGGAAAATCAGATTCCTATGAAGGAAGCCTACCTTTAGAGGCTAAAAAAGGCACCAAAATTCATTATTTGAACGAATCCAAGTACATATCTACTAGAAATGAAAGTGGAGCTACTAAATAACATGTTTTCTCCACAAGAAGACTAAGAAATACATGCCCCTAGAGGAAAATTAGAATTAGTACTTATAAAAATATATGAGGAAGCATTCTCCTTAAAAGGATGCAACTTTCCCCTCCAAAATACCTCAAAAAGTGGATCTCGTTCCCAACATTAGGAATCTTCATTAAATGATAGGGAACACTTTCCTAGATTTTCTCAATTAGTGGAGCTCCAAAATTTTTCATAATTTCATGATATTCAATTCATTTATTATCTAATCTTGTTTCATCTTATAGTAGGGAGAAAGTCTCTATATTATCTCATTCAAAATTTACTCCATATTCTCTCAATATTCTGCAAAAATAAGTAATATCAAACACATAATATGCAATTCCCTTTAAACCTTCCTAAGAACATATTAAATATAAAAAAACACTATTAAGTGTAGAAGGAGAGATTTAAATAGCCTTCATGTGCCTAGGAAAGGTGACATGGGCCTTAATTTATGTCTAATTTGGAGGCCCATCAAGAACTACATGAGTGGGAAAAAGGCTTGAGCGAAGGGGCTAAGCCAAAATATTGAAATATAAGCCTAAAGTTACCATGCATATATTTTACCAAAATCTCTCAAGGGATATGTGACAATCACCAAAATGTTGGGAAGGGGATTCTTTAATTTCCACTTGTCATGTTGGGCGCATGTATATATAAAGTGATAAGCTAGTTTATTTTGTGGGTACCTCCATTATTTCATGAATTTTGATCATTTTATGACTACAATACTTGTTCCAAGGGGTGTAGTGACCCCTTGGTACTAAGTTACATTTTGTGTCTTAGGCAGATCTGGGAGTGCATACTTCTTTTTAGATTTCCGTAGAGTATGTTGGAGGGTACCTAGAGAATCTTAAGGGCAACTAAAACTCCTGAAGTCTAAATTCTCTATGACTTCTTAACCAACTTATGCTTGAGCCATGGTAGATTAGTGGCATAGCTTGAAGGAATTCATAGGCAGAGAAGGCACTACACTACCTTGATGTTGTATGTTTCCTGCATCAAATGTTAGCAAGAAATATAATTGTAACTAGAGCATATACAATTGAGTGCATTATAATAAAAAACTAGTTTAGTTAGATGGATTCATAAATCAATTTGCAACATTCATAGATATAAAATAAAAATAAAGTTACAAGAGCTATAAAAAAACCAAGAATAAAATTAGATAGATTAATCAAACTCACATACCTAAAGAATAAGATTTGTATTGTAGGAATAAGCTTTTCATTGGAGAATATTTCACTTGATATAATTTTGAAGAAAAAAGGGTTCCTCTTCACCTCCATCATGGTGGGGTCCTTGATGATCCTAAGCATATGTTGGTGATCCCTTTTTCATTGTGTCTGAAAGCAATGGTTGTGGTGGTTGAATGACGATCTCTCTCAAAAGGCATGAAAAAGAGAAAAAGGATAAAATGGTTATGTGTGATAAAAATGCTTCATAAAGTGATGAAATCACCATAAGAAATTGAGAAAAGTGTCTTGTATTTATGGGAAAATAATACTTATAGTTGATATAGTTATAATAATAAAATATGATTATTTGACCAAATTTAGATCTAACCAACTTTGTTTTTATAATTATTTTTCTTTTTTGGGTTAAATTAAAGATGAAAAAAACATAAAGTGGGTTTAAGACTTTAATTAAGTGTAAATAACTTAGAAAAAATTGGTTTTGGGGTTATTTTTATGGAATATGGGTAAAAATAAAGAAAATGACTTAGGAAAAGTTGTCCCTTATCATACTTTCATGGGATAGCGATGAGAATGTGGGTTTTAACATAGGGAAATCCATATTATAATAGCATATTTTGGTAATCCTACAAATTTAGGGTAGGTGATTCATTTTTAATTTATAATAAATTTCCACTTAATGTATGAGGTTAGGAACACATCGAACGACCAAAATACATTTAGTATTCTTTTACTGGGGACATTGTTGCTTAAGAGATGGGTGTAGCCACCATGAGGATTATGAAGAATTCAGAGGGGGCTTGTTTGGAGGATACACCTAGCAACTAAAGGGTATCAAAGTGGGTCTACATGATCTCAATGAGACAAACTAGATATACCCATATCCATTGAGATAAATCAATACAATGGTGCACATACTATAAAAGGGGCAAGAAAAGTGAGACAAAATGAGGTCTCAACTAGAATGCATTAGATGGTTGGAATCAAAAGGTCATAATATAATACAATGAAATACATCATCCCATATACAAGGGCTTAGAGAAAATGAGGGCTAGGACTAATATTGTGAACATTAATTATTTGAATAAATAGGACCAAGTTCTCCTTCATTAAGGGAGGTGGTTGAAACAACTTGAGATTCCCTACTAAATATGACGGGCTTAGAATATTTTAATGAGTTAACTAGAGGGAAACTCAAGTGAAGGGGTCTAAGAATAGCGAAACAGAGCCTTTCAAATCAAAGGAAATACATCTAAGTTTGTATTATGAACTCCTATAGGTAACGCATGCCAAACACTATTTGAAGGAAAGCTCCCTCACAAGGTCTTAAACAACTCACATATGCTCGACAGATTTGGTATAATTATCTAAAACATTGAATGATTAGGTGTATGAGTCTTAGATGTGTGATGATGAGCTAGAGTCATGCACATGAGAAGAAATGAAGATAGAGAGCACCAAGGTCTCTCTTTGCTTGTCATGAGGGACCTACCAATGAGGAAGATGAGCCCAATATCTAATGTAGTTGATGTAATGATGTGTCCTTGAAACTAGGGAAAGGTAGGAAGTAATGTGATTGAAAATGATTGAAACTAAAGAGGGATGGGAAGGAACTACAAGGAGGAATTATAAATTTCCTAATTGAAAGCATGAATGCAAGGATAACATCCAACTAAAAAAATTCCATAGTGAATGATCAATTATTGGATGAAAGCTATTTAAAGACATATCAATAAACCAAGGAAACAATTGGCAGTCAAATATTAGAAAAATAAGATGATAGGATGGGCACAACTCGGTAAGGTGTTGACAAGTTGTAATGCGACTCAATGTGAAACTAAATAGACTCCACTAAACATAAAGGTGACTCATAAAAAATGCTATAGAGAAGCAAAGCTAAATGATATTGCCACTAATAAGACCAAGTATATGAGAAGCACAAGGCTCTTCTAATAAAAACCATACATAAAAATGGAAATATTTAGGGGTAAATATGATGTCACCATGATATGTTGTTTGAACAAGAAATATATGTTGCTCCAACTCTAATATGTAGATTGATAAGACTCACAGTCTTAAAGAAATTAAATTACACAAACACCAAAATGCAATTAAATTAACAAACACCAAAATGCAATTAAATTAATAAACACCATAATGCAACAAGGTCACTATTCTAATTTAACTGCTTTATAAATTATGATTATATATATATTTAAATATACCATTATATTATAAACCACTCAATATAATTTTGGTTAAAAAAACTGGATCTATTAGTAACCAGCTAAATAAACCTTAAATGTGCAAACTGTATCTGCTTTCTTAATTGCTAACACTCAGTTTCATTTTAACTCTCCATCTATCAAATCCGTAAAGAAGTAAAATCCCTGTTGTATTTCATTTTAACTCCCCATTTATCAAATCCATAAAGAAGTAAAATCCCTGTTGTATTTCATTTTAACTCTCCATCTATCAAATCCGTAAAGAAGTAAAATCCCTGTTGTATTTCATTTTAACTCCCCATTTATCAAATCCATAAAGAAGTAAAATCCCTGTTGTATTTCATTTTAACTCCCCATTTATCAAATCCATAGAGAAGTAAAATCCCTTTTACTTAAAATACAAAAACTGAATATAAACATACACCTTTAGACATCTGAACTCTCAATAAACTTCTCTCCGCAAATGAAAATATAAAGTTGAAGGTTTCAATGCTATGTACTGCGAAATTAAAGTTTCGAATTGTTTTTTGTGATTACAATAAGAAAATTTTAAACAAACTTTTTTATGTAAACTTGGATTATGTGTTGAGATGTCTTTGGATCCACGGCAACCCTATACTGAGTGGGTCAGCTTTTTAATGGATCGTACTTTGTAAAATACAAATCATGGAACTTGTCTTAACTGAAAAATATCCCTTCGGCGACCTAGAAACTGATGAATGATCAGCTTTTCAAAGGGTCGTACTTCGGATAACACATCATAAATCTTATACAGGTATGAACAGTCTTTCGCTTGTAGAACGACAACGTCCCGTGTTCAATTCCTACTACACAGATCCACATGCTATTTTCAGTTCGACATGCCTCATAACAATGCTGTGAGAAGTACGCATTCCAAACTATTCTCCCACGTGAATTCCATTCGTTCAGTGCATCGGGACCTACCTGCATAGTACTGTACATTCAGCTGCTCACATGGAACTTCATGTGTAAATTGTTTGATTTTTTTTTTAAATGGTCAATTATTTAACTTGGCAATCCTGTATATCTGAACTGCTCAGGGATAAACTTTGACAAACAAATTACTACGCAAAAGAATGGTCTAAATTATAAGTTCCTCTGTCATCCAACAAATTCTACACTCATAACTATTAAGAAAATATTATTTATTAGTTTAGCAGTTTTTATGAAGTGATTAATTAATTATTTTGGTTTTGAACTAATCGATAGACTCATTTAGCTAGTATGAGGGGATGCTTGATTTCTTTTGTGGGATGTATACCAATAAAGTATTTTTATATCAAAATACTAAATAGGTTATAATAATAAAACATAGAAATTTGTACTTTCTAAAATAAAAACAATTTTTTCTTTATATAAAAATGTTAAATCAATTATAATAATAAAAAGTAATAATGAATATACATGTCTGGTTAGTTTTAATTATCTTAGTATGTTGTTGGTTAGAGGGCCTCCATCCTAGTATAGAAGAGATTTTGTAATGTCCTATTATGTTATGTTATATAAACAATTTGACTTATAAATATTGTGACTTACTTTAAGTAAAATTGAGGTCATAGAGTAAATTTACCATTGGTGGTTTTTTGGCTATAGATTTTGACAACACATGGTTTTTCCAATGAGATTATATATATAAACAACCTAGATCCATCTTAACCCAAGAACTATCAAGTGCCCATAGGGACTAAATCTCTTGGGGTACAAACCTTTCCTTATATTTTGCACTGACAAAAAAAGTTTGCAGCTTGAGAGATTTAACCTATCATGGCATTTGATAGATCCAGAGTTAGATCCAGAGTTAATATCGATATAGACTTGTCAATGCTACAATCCAATATGAAGGAGATGTAAAAATATTTCACTCTCACTCTTTGCCATAAATAAAAAATTTTGATATTCGTATGAAGTAACATAGTTTTTCGATTCCCTTGATCTAGGTGTGTTTACATCAACCAGGGGCAAACAATTTTGCATGGGAGTGTTGCATGAGTCGTCAATGAGAAAGGTTGAGCGATGTCAATTCTTTGAAGACATTGAAGGTCACATTCATTGTAGATAGGTGATGGAGGATTAGACAAGGAGAAGACATTTACTACAAGTGAGACATGAATTTCACCATTAACACGTAACCTACCATTCATTCCCTCATTTTCTCTACTTCATGGGTAGCTGGTTGTTGGAGGTCTAGAAGGGCTCAGAGATTCAAGAGGTTTTATGTTATAGGAAGAGCATTTACAAGTTTGATTATCATGGTGCGTGAAAGGGGTCAAGTGAGGAGAGGTGCCAGAGGACGCACGAGTCAGCCTCTCCCTCCCTATCATGGTCAAGGAGAAAAATAATTTGATGAAGACATACTAATGCATATCCATCACCTCATCGCTACCATGGAGGCCGAAGCGCGAAGGAATATAGGAAATGGCCACTAGGATGTCCAAAACCTACTAGGCATACATCTTCGGGAATAAGACAAAGCTAGGGAGAGAGCAAGAGGCTAAATAATATAAATAAACTCCTACCTGGTTCATACATGCCTGGCCTTGAGGAATATATCGATATTCATGGGAATTCATTTTCTGCCTCCTCCCATTCCTCCGACTTCCTTTAATTTGAATCATGTACAAAAGTAAGAAAATATTCTCATCAAGGACACAATCCTACTCACCCAAAGTCTTAGGCTAAGAAACAAAAGTTCATTGGGTGCCATACCTCCCCACAACAAGAAAGGAAAGCACCAAAATTGGTGAGCAAGACTGAGGCTTAGGGATAAACGAAGGGAGAACCCTCATGGAGGGAGGGAGACACCTACGGAGGAATAATGTATGTTGAGTGGGAGTGCCCCTCATGGCTTCCTGAATGATTTAATGACCCCTTCCTCTACCTCTAAAAATAGTAACAAGCTTAGAGGGACAAGACTAAGAGGGAGCAAGATTAACACAACTAACCAAGAACGAATAGGCAAAGGACTAACTCAACCAAGCATGCTAAACTCCCAGGTTAGGCATACCCACTGTCTCAATTTTCCATATTGTGTTGTTGCCTTGTTGCCTTCTTAGTGTCAATCACATTCATTTTGTTATGGAAAACTATTATTACAATTTTAGATCAAAACTTCTTGGGAGACCATATTGTTTTCCTCTCATGAGCATATGATGTCTCTAGTACTCTCCTCAAGATACACATGTTTTTTCTTTTGAAAACAACACCCCATCCTAGATATTGTCTACTCATATTGTTTCACTCTCATGATCATAGGATATCTCTAGTACTCCCCTCAAGACACACATGTTTTTTCTTTTGCAAACAACACTTCATCCTAGATATTTTCTACTCCTATTTTTCATGTGCTTTATGTAAATTTTTGTAAATATAAAGAATTTTGGCTTGATTATGAAAACAAAAAACATATGAATTATCATTGCTTCATAAAAAAATTTAGAGAGAGATAAAGTAATTAAAAATAAAAACAAAAAAAAACTCGTATTTTCTTTTTTGGGTGTTAAAAATGTATAATTCTTATAATTTTAAAAAATTATTTCCTACTAACTTAAATAAATTATTTGAATATCAATGCTAATTAATTTTGATAAACATCTATTTCCTATATAGAGAGAGGGGGCAAAGAGAAAGTAAGAATATATAGAGAGCATAATAAAATATTATATTTCAATATACAAAGTAAAAAAAATAAGTACCTTATGATAAGATTAATAAAAGACAGATGTATAATTCATTCAATTTTTTAATATAAAATTAATTACCCAAGCCATTTTCAAAGCATTAAATCTATTTATACATTCAAAAATGCAATTTAAACAAACAATATATATAATATATATATATATATATAATATATATATATAGAGAGAGAGAGAGAGAGAGAGAGAGAGCCTCAAGCACCTAGAGATGCAAACATTTTTTCAAGTTTTGCACTATAAAATTGGTTTGAACTTTAAAAGATTTGATTGGTCTCTCATTTGATAGGAATATTTTAAAACAAAATTATGCCCTATATACCTTTTCAATTAAATTGATTAATAAAAGAAAAACTCATTTAAATACGAGCTATGGTTTTTTTGGACATTGTGATATTTATAATCCATAGCAATAAAATATATTTATGGATTAAGAATCTTCTGTTAAAATATAATTTTAAATATATATGTAACTCATATAATAATAATAATAATAATAATAATAATAAATAATTATTATTATTATTATTATTATATTATTATTATTATTATTATTAATATTAATGTTTTAAATCCATCCTAATATAAATATTTTGATGGTTGTTAATTATCTGTTTAATTTTATATAATTATATATATAAATATATATTATAAGAAAAAAAAAATAAATAATTTAAAAAAATTATAAATAGTTATTTTAAATTAGCAATTTATATTGAAAATAGTATGTAAAATTTATTTTGCTGAAAGTTATTTTTAATCATATTTAACTAAATAAACAAAACAAATTAAAAAATGAAAACTGTGAACCACCAACCATATGGACTTGCCTCCCTACAAACCACCCTATTACAACTAATAACTTAACAACTAAGTAATAATAAAATTTTCCGTTCATTTGAAAACGGTACAACTCTGATTCGAACGTGAATACAATGATATATGTATCTACTAGCCTCATGAGGCAATTGCGTTTCTCGGAAGGATAATAATTCACTGACACTGCCACACCCCATGAATCGTCACGAGTAATGCTTAACCAAGCAAACCATGGTAAACATTAAACCATCAACACACGCTCTGGATCAGCCAACAAAGCCTGCAGGCTCTGGATCATCCAACAAAGTCTGCAGTCCACTATTGTGCTCTGCTACGCAGCTGTGAAACTCTCATTCAAAGGACTATAAAGAACAGCTCAGTTTCATGTACTACGAACTATCAGTTCTGAAACTCCTACCTAAACCTCTACAAATTGCAGGCAAGCTTCACGCACGAGTAGGATGACATATACATGAGTGCAACTACTCAGGTCAGAGTACAGTTGCATACGTTGAAGAGCTAATGAGTCTCGGGCAGAACAACGCTTTACCACAACTATATTTTTGAGGTATTTATGAGTTCAAAACAGAATCTTTAAGATATTTATTTATTTAATTAATTAAATTGATTTAAATGATTTGAAAACTCATACAACATTACATATATAATAATTTTACATATATAATAATTTTAGTAAAAAAAATCCAAATATGGTCCATAGATTCTAGGAGGTTGAGTTTATAAATAGCATCCTTTCTATCTTCCAAACCCTTTATAAATAGAAAATAGCATCTTTTCTATGATCTTTAACAATGGGAACATCAGCTGCAAAGATTCTTTAAGGCATAATATTTTGTAGAGCATTTTATATCAACACCACTAGAATGTAGCAAAACAATAATTTCTTAACGACAATGCTACATTAATGTTGGAAGCAGAAGCATCAAGCAAAAATGAGAGTACAGAGGATATTTTCATATAACAACTAGCTTTAGGAGATCTATACACAATATATCTTAACTCTTAAATTAAAGCAGTGGTTTATTTACTTAATTAACAATACAAAACACTTATGGGCTGGTTATGACATGTAATTTGCAGAATATTGGTGTATTAAGGACAGGGCTATAGCCTAATGCCTAAAGTACAATAAGGAGATTTATTTACTTAATTAACAGTACAAAACACTTATGAGCTGGTTATGATAGGTAATTTGCAGAATATTTGTGCATTAAGGATGGGGTTATAGCCTAATGCTTAGAGTACAATAACTACTATTAAAAATCATGAGGGATTAAAAATCATGAGGGATGAATGAAGGTAAAAGAATTAAATTGGAAGAATAAAGTTATATTTCAATTTAAAAGGATAATTTTATTTTTGTTTTTTAATATTTATAATTTTTTTGGTTTTTTAATAAGTTAAAAACTAGAAGTAAATTAATCTTATATCTATCTTACCCATCATACTTTTCATTATGCCAAGTTTTATTTATAAATTAGAATTTGAGCTATATTTAATAAGTATATAGACCATTATTTCACCAACATTATTTAATAAGTATATATAGACCATTATTTCACCAGCATTATAATTTATATAAAAATGACCTGAATGAAATTTAATAAGATTATTTACTTTCATTCTATACAAAAATTATATGGAGGAATTTTAATTGAACTATTTACCTTTTCATTTCTTGAAAGCTATTCGTAATATAAATAAAAATTGTTTCTTCCTTTTATAGGATTAATTGGTACGAATCATCCAATCCAAAACAATTGTAATGATATTTAAAAAAAAATCAAAATATAATATATTTATATGGATATCATTACAATGTTTTTATATATATAATATATATAGTATATATATGATATATAATTTTTCATAAAGAGTTTCTAATAGTAGGAAACCAAAACTAATTTGAATAATTATTATTTCTAGTGTTATTGACATTCTTAATTTTAAGTAGAAATAAATAAGGCATGAAGTTAATATTAATAAATCTAAGCAAATGGAAAAAATAGTAAATACAAGATTTTTAGGTACTATTTGTAGGGAGCTGCTTTGAATTAGATTTTTTTTCTCCCTTTGATTTACAAAATGATTCACCCCAATCAAAACTTACTTTTCATCTCAATTCCAACAACTAAGATGTAATTTCAATAAAATTCATGATACATACATCCATGACCTCTCTATAATTCTATTGTATAAAATGATAATATTTATTTTTTTAAACCATCATAATGTGATAAAAATGGTTAACATTTTTATTTATTTGTTTATTATGAAAGGTTAAACACATGATAAGTAAAAATAAAAATAAAACCATAAAAATAAGACAAACAATTCATATTATGAAAAACTAATTAAGAATCAATTTTTATTTTCACTTTAATAAATAAATTTTCATTTTAATTTTCATCTACCAAAAAGCTCATAAAATGCATATCATTTTATTAGCTAGAAAGTTCATGACTGAGTTTTTTAACCCTAACTGTAAAGATTAAATTACCACACTAACACTTTGGCCCTTCAGATTCTGTCAATGGTAAATTTGAGGATCTAACGATTATGATTTGCTCCATAAAAATTAGATGTACTGAATCTGCAACTGAAAATAAAATGCTCTGGTAATTCCTTCTCCAATTTAACGCCTTAATTGAGTTAATTTTCAATTGCACAATAGACAATTCAATCACCAAAAAGAACTAAACTACATATGTAGGATTTAACTAAAAACTTGCAGTGAGGGTTTGTTTAAGCTTTAGTTAATTTTATGTGAATTTGCAGAGCCGTAGACATTCACATTCCACCACATGGAAATTTTCTTATATATATATAACCTTGTCCATTTACATTAATACAAATTAATATATCACTGCTCGCAGGGCAAAAGCTACACCTGCCAGCTTATACAATGTCATATATTTTTAACAGGTAAATGTTTGCACTATCTCATGTGGATCCACAGTACCAATGCCTTCTGTCAAATGCTTCATAAATACAATGTCAAATCTTCTTGATAGGTAGACGTTCTTCATTGACCAGCTTGTTTCAGCTGAAATCGCCAACACTTACCGTATATTAATTATTGCTGTACTGACTACTGTAAATTGAGTAGTATTATTCTGACTAGAGTATATATACTACAGTGTATGTTATAGCTTTGAAGTAAAATGATAAAAACCTTCAATCGTACGCGTAAATAATGTCACAATTTACTCTGAAAATATCTAATTTTGAAAAACAATAGGCTGAAATAGCTCTCTATGTAGTTTTTAATTATCAAAGCCACTTTACATATACAAAGGAGTCAACTGAAACGTAGGATTAAGTGCCAAAACTCCATAACCATAAGACAAAAGGCTTACTTTGTTCTATTTCAGTGTATTTGGTGTAGACTTTAACAACTTTCCCTTTAGCTATAAGAAGAGTTTTTGTGTAAATCACAAAAATTATTTAGCAGTTGGAGTCTCTGCTCAATCTATTTAACATGCTAGGCCAGATATGTTTCTTCAACTGATCCTGACGATCATCTTTTTTATTTGATTTACACAGAAGCTCTTCTTATAACTATGATGGATCACAGAAGCCTCAATTCTTCAACTTTCTCTTTCTATAAAATTAATTTTCAAATTGCAAATCATTTTTATTTTTAACTTCCAATTGATTTGTAAATTTAAATCATCAAAAATCTGATTGTCCCTCTCAAATTTTACTCTGGATTTACATCATCAAAAACTTAACTTTGACTTCGTTGCGTATCACTCCAATGACTCAAATCTACTTTGACTTCGTTGCGTATCCCTCCAATGACTCAAATCTTCCTAGGTTAAGTTGAAAGAACTTAAAGCGACCAATATGCAAATACTTTGTCCCATATAAAACCGAACTTTGACTTCGTTGCGTATCCCTCCAATGACTCAAATCTTCCTAGGTTAAGTTGAAAGAACTTAAAGCGACCAATATGCAAATACTTTGTCCCATATAAAACGGAAATAATTAAGTGAACCCTATGTCCTCTTCCTCTCGCATACTTCAATCCTCTCGACATCCCAGGAGGTAGGCCCAAGAATTTATTACAATACTTCTCTAAAGAAACGTTCATCAGTTGGTAGGAGCCAATTGGTAATATTGATGTGAAAAGGTGTTCCCTTTGTTAACCCTATCATAACGCTCCAACCTACCTAGCCATATGTTGCCTACGCATAAATTAGAGAGTGTCCTTGCATAGAGTCTTGCAACCCCACATTATCATAACACCTAATCACACCCTCCATGTTCCACTCGCCGATTTTGTGGACTCCTTTCCAACACATCTACAAATCTTTCCTGGAATGCCCCAGGGGTCGTTAATTAAGAACTACCCTGACAATTGCAATCAATCAACTTGACGTCCTCCAGCACTACGTTTATCACATCCATCTGCGACGGACAACTTCATGTTGAATAAGTTGTTACCCATGTTCCTTCTAGAGGGGTCACAAATTGAATTAGGTGGACTTCGACTTCTTGTGTTACTCAACAACCAACATTTGGCTGCCATGAGTTTCTTTGCACTGGAGCTCTTGGATTTAGTTCAAACAAAATCTTCATGGAAGGCTCTCATTGCTTATCTAGTCAATCTCGTTGTAGGGTTTCACTTCCACGGACATAAAAATCCCTCTCATCTTCTCATTGCTTATCTAGTCCATCTCGTCGTAGGGTTTCATCTCCACTGACATAAAAATCCCCTCATCATTTAACTTAAAAATCAATAGGGTTTCACTTCCACCGACATAAAAATACTCTCATCTTCTCATTGCTTAAGTTAAAAATCAATAGGGTTTCACTTCCACGGACATAAAAATACTCTCATCTTCTCATTGCTTATGTAGTCCATCTCGTGGTAGGGTTTCACCTCAAGTGACATAAAAATTCTCTCATCTTTTAACTTGAAAATCAATATTGAACCTCGTTGTTTTTTCCTTTTACCGTCGACCATCCATTTAGTTCATACCTATCCATTGTGTGGGAGGCTTTTGATCCTCAAATGCAAATGATTAGCTCATACCTATCAATTGGGTGGGAGGCTTTTGATCCTCAAATGCAAATGATTAGAGATGAAAAAAAAATCTAATACTTTACTTCTTTCCTATAATCTTTCGTTACTGGTTCACCACCCCTTTAAGTCATATCTTTCAAGTTATTATTCACTTATTCAAGTATTTTAAACATTTTTCTGTAAATGTAGTTAGCCACAAATCTACTACTCTTGGTAGAACTTGTTCTTTATTAAACATAAATGATTTATATAAACACAAGTTTTCCATAGTATAACTAAGGAGGTAGAGTTAGTGTGAATGATTGCCACTAACCCCCTTAACAATTTCAGAAGTAATTTCAGATTGCTATTATGGTTATTTGCTGTTTTATTGACTCTTTAATAAAACAAAGTCAATTAGATGTCTCTCCTTGCCTAACTCTAATTTAGAATGGATTAAGAGGGGCTATTGATGAGTTTTCTAGTTTGGTGACATGTATAATTTTTTATTTATAAGAAATATTTTTTACTCCTATTCACTATATCAAGGTTTCAATATGATTGAACTATTATGAATAGATGAAGAATAGATGAAAGATGGTTAGGATAATAGGATGGTGTGATTTGACTTTATCATGATAAATGTTTAGTAATAATGTTAATTATGTGTGAGTTTTAGTAAATTAACACAAGCAACATAACTTTTGAGTTGAGTAAATGAGACTTTTTTGAGGCATATTGAAACCATCATTGTTTCAATTTATTTCATAGTAATTGTACTTCATATTTATATTCATATGTTGTAATATTATTTCGTTTATCTTAGTCATGAAAATAATAATATTGTGATGGTTAAAGGTGTTTATGACTATCTCAGAAAACTTTTCAAATGAAACAAAAAATAAAATGCATAAGGAGCAACCTATGAGGTTGAACAAAAAAGTTACCCTAACATTTATATTGTTTATCTGGTTGATATGCATCCACTATCTCAAGTGTGAAGCACATGAGAAAAGCCTTACTAGACTCAAAATAGATGGGTGAGGAACGTGGGTGAGAGACATGGATTTGAGGCACTAGTTTTATTTGCTTTGGGACTAGTGTGGAAACGTTTTTTAACCACTTATGCATTAATGAATTAGTAATGGTGCTTATGAATACCCACTTGATCCTAGGTACATAGTATTGATGGTTACTAAATTGGCCTTAGGACAAGTAAGAGTGATCCTCTAACCCAATCAATGCCAAGGATGGGTCATGGCATCTTAGCTTACACATATAGTCCTAATGAAAAGGTGTAGGTGTTCTTGTAGGAAATAATGAATATGAGTATAAGTGCAAACTAACTATTATTAAATTATGACATACTCACTATTTACTAGTAGAGGTAACATGCCTGCTTTGAATAAGGGAATGGATTTCTATTACATGTTTATGTTTAAAACGAGGGTAGGGTGCATGGACTATGTTGGAATGACCTTACATCTCAACGAATAATCTTTCCATATTCTAAACCATGTTAAATAATTTAAAGAGATCTTACTGTTAATTTGATTAGTAAGTTACTTCTTTTATGGAGTTTTTGGATATACTGTTAATTTAAAGAATAAATGGGTTAAAGAATTAGATGAAAAATATATTGAAGAATTATTTCCAAGCCACACCTTAAAGAGGTGATTATTCACGTAATAAATACAAATAAAGGTTAAAAAATGAAAAAAATGTGGTTATAGGAGTTTATGAATAACCATTATTAAATTAAATAATGAAAGTAAGGAATTTCACATCAAGGGGGTGAGGTTGTTAGCTTCACATAGGCTATATATAGGAGCCAACTACATGGGTTTTAAGGCATGACATGGAGAGTAAAAAAGTGTTGTATAATTTTTTCAACAACCTAATGAAGAATGCACAATCCCCTTGTTAGGTTGTAGTGATTAGCCCTACATGTCAACTAACTAGCAAAGGCTACCAACATTGCTAGAGGCATACCCACTATTGATGTATATCTTGTTAACAAATATATATTTTATACCTATGGTAATGATCGACATAGCTTAGGTATCCAAGAAAGATAAGTTTTTTGTGGGAGTGGTTGGGTGGGGATGATCGAAACCATATTACTTAGAAATGGAACTAAACTAGATATTGGCTCATTTGTTGAAGTGGAGTTCACAATCTAACATAATGTATTCAAATATGCTATGTTTCATATTGTTTTAATTTGATAATTTTTTTCTTTGTATATGCAACTTTCTCTCATGTTAAATTAAATAGGCATGAGAAAAATATGTGAAAAATTTTTTAAACTATGCTTGAGAAGTCACTAGAAATTGTCTCCCAAAAAATAAAATAAAGGTGGAAATGGTAAGGCAATGGATAGAAATGGGTTTTAGGTGATTTCCAACAGGAAAATTGTGGTAACCTTTGGTTATTTGTTTCAACTGAATTGAATCAACATTCTATTTCATTAGACATAGTGTTGGTGGTTGTTGTTCCTTCAAGACATAATATTAAAGGACATTTGTCAAGGTTTTGGAAAAATCCATAAAAGGAAAATATGGATTTCATTTTAGGAAAAATTGGAAGGAGGTTCCATTTTTTCCATTTATTGTCATCCAACCCCTATTCGTAGAACTAGTGCACTTCCCTTTGACCCTAGATCTAAGTGAATACTTGGATGGGAAACTGCTCATCCTTGCTTAAACTGGGTTGTTGTTGCCACACATCTTCCCAAAACAAAGTTGACCTTCCATTTTTGATCTCTGAAAAGTAATGTTTTTTTATTACTTATCTATTTTTCGAGGCCATATTCCATATCGTCGAACCTTGAATTGACCCCCATAGTGAGACAAGGTCGTATGGAGACTAGTTAGGGGCATATTTTTCTCTGCAAAGCTAGGCCAACAATGTCGACCCTCCTTTTAGCTAGCACCACCAAAGTTTAGCTACACTTTCTTTGTCGAGTGTCTTTGGATCCTGTAAGCCGAGTCCTCGACAATCGTTTGGTTTACATATAATGTTCCAGGCTACCAACACCTATTTCATCTTATCCTCAGCTCTTATTCATAAAAATTCCTTCGAATTTCTCAATTTTTTGCAAAACCCCTTTGGGAGCTCAGTATTGATAACATATACCCTAGAATTGCTTATAGGACATATTTAGTCAGGACTAGCCTACTTGTAAGATACATTGCTCTGAAATTCGACCATTTAGCCCTATCCTCCAAGCTCACCACAACCTTCTCCAAATTCGATTTCTTCTAGGCTTGGACAATCACAGGGATACTCAGATATTTTGAAGGAAGACTTTTCCTTTGAAAGCCCAGGATACTAGTCAAAAATCTCTAAATATAAATATGCATATTACAAAAAAAAAAAATCATATAGTTGGAGTGGTTTATCTTGATACCTGAAGTTGTGCAAAAGTGTCCAAGATAGACTTGAATGCATGAGATTCCTTCATTGTAGGGATTCCACTACCTTACATTGGTTTTAATATTCCTCAACCTCACCTACAATTTAAACATCTTAGAGCCCTAGATTTGGAGTGGATCTTACCACCACTTTTTTATATTCTTCATAAATAAAGGGTGATCTATTGAGAGGAAATGAAATTTGAACAATATAATTTTAGGTGTACCCAACATTGCAATTTTTGACACCACTAGCCAATGATATGAGCCCCCACAAGGGAGAATATTTGCTTCCATATTCAACCCTCACATTAATGAATCCTTTGATATTAGGAATCTTTCCAGCCTTGAGGCAAATTGATGCTTCCCTCCACGCTTGTTGCTTCAGTTAAATATTCCATTACCTATCTCCAAATAGATTATATTTTCTCCCTCAATGAACCTTTTAAAAGTCTCAGAATCTCTGTCATTATACCTTTGATCACCATTCTTCTCTACTAGAGAAGTGATCGTATTAAAGTATACCCCTATAATCCACAAGAGATAGCATTTCGTGTCTTTGAGATCCTTAAGGGCTTGGATGAAACTTAATTTTCCATCTATCCTACATGGACCATAAACATTTGTGAACATATCGACCGAGGGACTCTTATTATCTACATCTCCATAGATAGGAAAAAACTAGAAGCTTCTACATCCACGAGATTCAAAACCTGTGGGTTCTACCAGGTCACCAAGACCCCTACAATACATCAGGACTCCACCTCTAAGTATGTGAACCCCCTTCCTAATTTCATATTCACTTTCTTAATTTTCGCTATTGATAATTTTAATTCTTGTAGGAATACAACATCTAGATGTTCCATTTTCGTCTTGTTTTCAATGGTCTTTGTTTTTGTAGGCTATTGATGCCTATTTCATTCCATTTTGCAATTCTCATTTTTAATTACAAACATTAGCTGTTGAGCTTAGAACTTCCATCTTACCTAAGTTGATCAGTGCTTATCCCTATTGCTAAAGGGTTGTGTTTTTCTACATCCTTTATCTTTTCTTTCACGTTTGCCTTAGTGCTGATGAGGTCTGATATTTTCAAGCCTTGATTCACATCGCCCCAATGTCTTCATGTGGTTGTTTCTGCCAATTTTTTCTTCCTCTTGCATTAGGTAGAGGTATTGAATATGATCCATTTCCTTTGCCAAGATGGCCTCCAAACCATTTTTTCTCCATTGTTCCACCATATTCTACAAGTCTATCCATTCCCTTTCCATTATTTCTTGTCGATTTGAGTCATATTTTCTTCCTTCACTTTAGGTCATTTCAAATCCCCTTCAAACTCTTTGCCAAGGCCTCCTATTTCCAAATATTTAAGAAGGTATTCTAGGGGATCCATCATTCCTTCCTCATTTTCCTCCTCTTGATTCTAATTTTTATCATTTTCATTACTATTTTCCTTTATATTCTCGTCAAAAAGAATCCCAAAACTATTCTTCGATGTTGCTCTTTCTCCTTGAATTCTTTGATGTTGTATCTTGTTGGTTCATCCCCTTATATTTGTCTTTACAAAGCTATCTCTGTCATTCTCTTCTTCTTTACCTTGCTCCTCAGTTCTATTCAGGGGATAGTCCCTAACCAGATGCCCCTATTCATGGTAGCATCTGCATCTAAAGGGAACTTGTTCATGATAATCGATAGGTTGTAGCCATATTTCATCCCATAATTCTAGTTTGATCACTTTTCGTAGTGCTCACATCCATCTTAACACATTCTAGAGGCAAACAAATAGGAACCTCCATCAAAGACTCGATCCGTGTCCTCTGGATAAGGAAAGACCATTGTAAAAAACCTTTGGACATGGAATGCAACTCTATCTCACCACGAGGTTTCTAGTGGTGGTTGATCCAATCACATAAGACTTTCTCTATGGGCCACAACCCCATGAACTTGTATATGATGACATACATCTGCATGCATTCCCTGAAGGCTTGGGTATGGGGATATGTGATTAATGCTGATGGAATTACCTTCATTTTACGCTTGGATGGGCCATTCCCATTAGCCCCTTTTGACTTTTGTTGTTGATCTAAATGGCTTCCTGTCATACCTATGCCCTCATCTCTTTTATGACCATTCCCACTTTGATTAACTGCCCCTATCATTCCTTGAATAGTGCCTCTTGACCCTTTAGCTAAAAATATAAAACCCACTTTTGAACGTTTTCCTTTATCAACAACCACATTTTTGTAGGATAGAGGCCCGCTCACCCCCCCTTTGAACACCATCTAAACCTTAAATTACATACAAATGCTTAGAAAACCTATCTATCCATTATGATGCACAAGTTCTTGTTTATAGAATCATTATTTTAATTTATAAGGTAAAGTGGATATTAACTTATAACTACTACTTATATGTGATATATTTTAATGTGATATGTATTTTATGATTTTCTTTTATCTAAAAATTTATTCATAATTTTATTAATAAAAACCAAATTGCAATAAATAAATTTAATTTTATACTTTTATACTTTTAGCTTTTTACAAAGGCTACAACATCTCCACGAGCTCTATATTAACTTCAACTTTTATTATTATTTAATGGAGCCCACATGTAAACTTATATAAATTAATATATTAATATAAATTAACAAATTATGTTACATACTTATATTACACCTACACATCTTCCCTATACTGGGTTGTAGACCATGTGGACAATAAACTAACAATATAATGAAGATTATAACCATGTATATTCACCCCAATTTTACCATGTATATATAACTTGTAAATTATTCACTCATAATTATTATTAATATAAAACGTTAATTAATTAAATTTATAAATCAAATTAATTGTAATATTATTTTATAATCAATCAATATTTTATTGATTTTTTTTTTAATTTATTATAGTTATTTTTATAAAAAATCTTATATATTTTAATTATATTATAAATAGTTTGAAATTTTTTATTTATTGAGTAGTGTTGCAACATACATTTGAAAATTAATTGCAAAGCTTAAATAGATATTTTCTAACTCTATTATTATAATTAGAAGTCACAATTTTCTTATTTCTATGTTTGACTTTGATTAGAAAGGTGGTTTTGTTTAGAGGTTTGTACAATTTAATTGTGTTAAATTGATATTTTTTTTTTTTGTAGTGACTATTTTTTAGACATGTTCTATAAACACTATTTTTTTTTTTTTTTTTAGGCGGGGATTATGTTTTGAGTAAGAATTTAATTAGAATGAAGATGTGTGAACTATTTATGCAATAGAAAAATATTTATGTTAATTTTACAATTATAGTTTTAACCATATTAAACTTTGTAATTTATAAAATTATGTTTGCATTTTTTTTTTAAAGTAAGTCTTTTTGCATGCAATTTCATATATAAAATTTTGATTTAAGGTCATCAATACATAATTGATAATAAATATAATTTCGTAAAAATAGATATCATGATGATAACCATCTAAGAAACATAAACATCATCTAATATACACATTCAAATTTGTTAATATCATCTAATTAAATATACATCTAGCACATATAAGTGTCATTAACTAGCACACAAATCTAATAATCTAACAGGGAATCACCATTGCAATCACATCTAACAAAACACAAGCATTGTCTAACATCATCATCACACACATCCTCAAATATACATCTCATATTTTCAAATAATTGCTCTAACATATACTTCTATCTGCAAGCACATTAAATGAACATATCTAACATGACCTAACAAT
This sequence comes from Pinus taeda, assembly GCA_000404065.3. Classification (NCBI taxonomy): domain Eukaryota; kingdom Viridiplantae; phylum Streptophyta; class Pinopsida; order Pinales; family Pinaceae; genus Pinus; species Pinus taeda. The sequence goes on along the minus strand of APFE031630091.1, from coordinate 17,582 downwards.
ATACATATCAACACCAACATATAAATTAAGCACATCAACATGAACAAAAAAATGCACCATACACACACACACACATACACACACACACACATAAACTATTGAAGAATGTAACAAGTGTCAGTCTTCATAATTGTACTTGAGTCATGATGTAATATATACTTCTCAAAATAAATTTTTATTATTATTAAATTGACTTATTAAAGCATGGCTTTCATGCTTGGGTTAGTATTCAATTAGGTCAAAGTACCCATTCTATGCTCTAGGACTTTTATTTTGTCAAAGTCAAAATTATTTTTGTAAGGAACCCTTCTTGGGCTCCTTAAGGTCAAGAAAGAAAATTATTTTTTATCATCCTATTCCTTCCCCAACAAGTCATCCTCCTCAACTATCTACTAGTTAGCCTCCAACACAATGAAAATTTGACCTAGCCTTATATGAATACGACCCCATTTTAGTTGATCATGTCGGCTAATTTGTGGAGGATCCAATAACTATTTATACCAGGTAAACTTGTCCTAGTTTGAGAGTGTGACATTAAAGTTCGGTTTTGAAATTCTATAGTGATAGAAGGAGGTCAAAGTCTGTAATTATACAATGATAGAAGGAGGCCAAAATGTGCAATTCTACAGTGATAGGAGGGTGAAGTATTGAATTTTACAATGATAAAAGGAGGCCGAAGTCTATAATTCTACAGTGAATCTCAATCTAGTAAAATCTAGTGAATTTTATGGTCTTTAAACAAACATTTAACAGAAATAACCAATTCGCGCACCCAGAACAGATATAGATTTACATAAACTCATAACATAAGCATACGCACATAGATCAAATAGTTATATCAACCATAAATTAGCCAGATCCACAATAATTCGAATTTAACATAGAATTTCAGAATCAACTTATCTTTATTCACTTCCTTCACCAATACATCCAGATCCACCCTGCGCACTCAGTTGCATGGGTCTGCATACATAGCTACAGACTCTACTAGGCCTCTGCGCACACAGTTGTAGAGCCTCTATTTGGCTACCAACACTCTTGACTTGGACTTACATATGCTTCAAGACTTCGCTCCTCAAAAACCCATTACATTTCAGATCCAAAAGTACATCCCCAAAACTACTTTCTACCCATAGAGCCTCACTCTATTTATACATTCCCATGGTCCGCGAACCATAGGAAAGCTGACTTACTTCCTATTATTCTATATTATTTCTTTGGCGGACAACCCTTTGATTTGATCTATTACATTTTGGGCTTGGCATATTTCAGAGTTTTTACAATATTTTCATCCTAATTTATAGGCTCTAAGCTCCAAAACTGTTACGCGAGACCTTCGCTACCCAACAGGCCCCCAACACAATCATCGTGACTCGTCCTGAGTCACTCATTGGTGTGGCAAGACGTGCTGCCTAGGCTCCGCATTTCACCTCCCCGTGAGTGACGTCTTTCATTCTGCTGCTCCTTCTTCGTCTCCGGCAACGCTTCTTCCAACTCTTGCTTCATGGTTTCTACCAATACTCGCAACCGATAATGCTCATTCTTCTCTGCTCAGTTAACACAGAACACCCCCTCGTAGGATTTTAGCTCTACCCGGGGTGCTACATACGGGACCACTTCGTACCAAAGTAGCCAATTTCTAAGTTTGTATCCTCTCTTCACACTGTCTACTGCAGCTTGTGTTGCAATTTTGCAATACCATTACTATTGTCCACGAGATCCCAATATTCAAGATACACCAAAGACGGCTTGTTAACTACAATTCCACTAATTGGCTTCGTATTCACAACTTTTCCTTTATCCTTTATGGTTCACCAACTAGCCCATGGGTAAGGCATCGACAGCCGAACCAGTTCCGCTTCATGTCTATAAACTTCCAGCACATCCCCTCCTGTCGATGTTGAACTCTGTGTGGTGCCTGTTGTTGTCCACATTGTATTCTTAAGAAATCCTAGCATCTTGGGCCATATCACAACTCTCGGCGATACTCCTTGAGCATAGATAATGAAGAGTTCCATAGCGGTGGGAAAGCACAATAGCTTAAGGTTCTCAAAAGCGCATCTTGTTCGGTGAAAGCCCCCCTATGATTAAGCCTGTCGCAGATCGTTAAGCCTATGTCCTCATGTTAAGCCTGTGGCAGATCATTCAAGATCCAGTTCGTACCTTGTCTCTTAATTTCCCACCACCCACTCCCTTTTGCCATAACTCAGGCATCTTGTCATGAATAGTGACAGTAAAGGTAACCTCTCTGCTTGTCAACGCAGCAGCGCATCCCTTTATGCACAACCACAACCCTTGTGACGGGCCATATACATGCGTACCCAATGGTCACATAGCTTCGCCCTAGACTACTTTATCATCTCGCGTTCTCTTTCAACTGGCTGGAGTAGTGAGACTATCCTTCGGTTGGTTAGTCAGGTGGTCGATCCACCCGTGTAGAACTTTACGCGACTGCCATTTACTCTTCCCAGGAAGGGGTCTCCATTGAGCTTAGCAAGTTGGACCGTGCTTCCATTTGTAACTTCTTTGACTACATAGGGACCTAACCAATTCATTCGGAGCTTGCCAGGAAATTTCTCGAACTTGCTATCATATAGTAATATTAGATCATTCTCCTTGAAAGTGCACACCTTGATGTGGTGATCATGCCATGATTTCTCTCACCATTTTTGTTCTTGCTGATGGACTCTGGCTAAAAACCATTCCTCCTCAAGTTCCTCCAGTTGTGCAGGTTGTTCCTCCAAAGCCCCGGAGTCGGCCATGCCTGTTATTACCACGATTCACAAACTAGGTACAATATATTCCATCGGCATAACGGCTTCCTTACCATAGACTAACCGGAAAGGTGTCTAGCCTGTCAACTTCTTGAACATGGTTTGGTAAGCCCATAGCACAGTAGGGATGTGCAAGTCCCAATAATTTCGTTGCACATTACAGACCTTAGACAATAGAGTCTCCAAAATTTTGTTGAACGCTTCGATGGTCCCATTCGCTTGCAGATGGTATAGAGTACTCTATTGATGATATATCTAGAATTCCTCAGTGAGTGCGCTGATCATTTCATTCGGAAAGTGTGTTCCCCAGTCTCTCATTAGAATTTTGGGACATCAAAACAATTTCAACACATTCTCGAACAAAGATTTTGCCGTTGTAGCAGCCATGCAGTCCTTAATCGGCTATGCTTCTACCCACCGGGTCAAATATTCTATCGCGGTGGTGATATAGTGCGCACCTGTCTTCCCTTGAGGTGAAATAGGTCCCATGAAGTCGATTGCCCACTTCTCGAATAGTTGCAGCATCATCTGTGGATTGAGCGGCATTTCATCCCTACGCGATGGTTTCCCAGTCTGTTGACATACGTCACAAGCTTGACAGTATGCTTTTGAGTTTGATGTAGAGTTGGCCACCATAGTCCTGCACAAAGAATCTTTTGTGTTGTGGCGTGACCCACATAATGTCCTCCAGCAACCCCTCCATGTGCTTTGGCTAGGATCTGTCCTCGCTCGAATTCAGGTACATATCTGCATAATATTTCGTCATTGCCCATCTTTTAGAGGTGTCCTGCAATAACAGTAAAGTTTGTTGCGTGTATCACCAATTATTTCTTCTGTTAAACAGAATATCCCTGTGGTGTAGTTCCTGTGGTTAAGAAGTGGATTATGTCCTCAAAATGGCCATCTGTGATGCGCACTGCATATAGCTATGCATCCGGTAGTCCTTCCTCCAAGTTTGTGGGCTCTTCACCATTCTTAATTCAAGATAGGTGGTCTCGGCCTGCGTTCAGCCATCCTGGCTTTATGATGACTTCAAATTCATATTCTTGAAATAATAGCAGCCACCTACAAATGCGCGCCCCCAACACAGGCTTATTCACTAGGTATTTTAGCACTGAGTGGTCAGTATACATCTTAAAGTGTCCTCCAAGCAGATAGTGGTAGTATTTCCGGAGGGCGTATACCATCACCAATCCTTCTCGCTTAGTAGTGGATTATTTCTTCTCATCTTTTAACAATCACTGACTTGAGAACATGATCGGATGATCAATTCCCTCATATCCTTCTTGAGTGAGTACCACGCCCAATGCAATACACAACATGTCAACGTGCACATGAAATTCGATGTCCCATTTCAAAAAAACCAATATAGGGGCTAATGCCATCTTTTCCTTAAGCATTTCCAAAATTTTGTTGTATTCCTCATTCCAGCAATAAGTAGCACCCTTCTTTAGAAACTGTTGCATTAGTGTTGTGATCTACGCGTAGCTTTTTATGAACTTCCGATAGTAACCAGTGTGTCCCAGTGTGGCGCGTAGTTGTTTGACACTCCGTGGTGCTTGTAGATTGAGTATGGCAGTGATCTTCATCGGATGCACCATCAGACCTTGCTTACAAACCACATGGCTAAGCAGGTTCCCCAAGGGGACAAGGAAAGTACACTTCTTCAGATTTAGTGCAATCTGGTGCCATCAGCAAGTATCCAACAGTAATCGTAAGCTTACGGTATGTTTATTAACTAGCCCAAATACGGTCCAATCATCAAGATATACCTCTAAGGACTTGTGTATAAATTCCTTGAATGCCACTACTACAATGCAGGAGAATATCGGCGACACATTCTTTAGTCCAAAGGGCATCACCGTATATTGAAATCATCCCCATTCGGTGGTGAAAGTTATCTTACTTTTTTCCTCCGGCGCGACCTTGATCTAGTGGTAACCCGAGAAACCATCAATGAAGGAGTAGGCTTCTTGTCCTCCCACATTCTCTAGTAGCTCATCTGTAAATGGCGTCAGAAAGGAATCGTTGACACATGCATCATTGAGCTTTTTGAGATTGATGCAGACGTGAATTTCACCCTTTTGTTTCATCTCCTGCATAACCATAGGACTTACCTAGTCAGACTCTTCTATCGGTTCAATTATTCCTACTGCAAGCATCTTATCCAACTCTTTGCAGACCTTCTCTTTGTATTTTGGATTCAACCGGTAAGGCTGCTACTTAACTGGATTTTTATCCAGCTTCAGGGTTATCT
>APFE031630069.1:12886-36453 GCA_000404065.3 Pinus taeda | reverse complement strand
TTTGATTGATTGTTATGAAACTAGCAAGCCAACCAAATTCAACACATATGTAAGGGACAAGCCCATGGTCCACCGAGAGCAACATCATAATATTTTATGCGCTAGTCTATTTAGAAATTCGAATAATTGTTGAAGCATAAATTATTGGGGTGTCATCAATGCATAATCATCGATGAGAAGCTCCTAGTTTCATGAAATGACAGTCAAGGCTTGGGTATTGTGATGAAGTAGAAGGATAGGATGAACTCTGCTTATATGGTCTTCTAGTCTTGAATATTTTTTATCTACGAACAATCTCAACTTATCAACGTCTAGAGAAACTGATTTTTGAAATTAAACTCGTGTTTGAGTTTTCTCCTTTAAAAATATGGTTGAGTTGAGGTTGATGCTTCCATGTCAAGGAAAAGGGAGTTCCTGGTGGTTTTCTGGGGGCAATTCAAACAAGCAAGCTTCATCATTATTGTTGGCCCTCAATTTTGATCAATTTTGCTTATTAAAAATCCACTTAACTTCCATCATATTCCACTTTACATCATCCATATATGCCTTATTTTTACCTTATTATTCATATCCAAGTAAATAAATTATGTTTTTCAATTTTGAGATATTTTTGCGAAAAATTGTTTTTAAGAATATTTTTGGACAGAACTGGAAATTCTCATAATAGATCCGTTAAAGTGATATATGCAGGACACCTGGGCTCGATCTGAATACATATTTTGAAATCTTAGGAACCAAGGATGGATGAACAACTATTGGCTCGGTCAAAATGAGCAAATACAGGCCCGATCGACGTTGGTCAAACTTGACCTGTCACCCAGAAATCCTTATTAAAAACGAGCAGTTTTAGGTTTTTTTGGAATTTTTCCAGATTTCTTATAACTAATGGATGGCTTCGACCTAATGAAGTGGGATAAAATTAATCATGGTTGTTTCATACTTTTTAGCTTATATGGTTATCATTTTTCCTATTTAAATAAAGACACTCATAGTTAGATTATGTAGAAAACTTATTATTTTGAGATAATTGAAGATAGAGCTTTTGTTTCATGATTTGTTTGTGTCTGTTGGAGTGAATGAGTTGCTATAGCTGAGTATTTTAGCAGTGTACCAGTAAGGTTGGAGGCCCCCCATCCAAGCTAAGTACACTTTGTTGTATCATGTTTATATTTGTGTATATGCTAGTTTGATTCTCCATGTTTATTATATTCATTTGTTGTGAATATTTGTAAATATATTTAATGTGAATTTATTTTATGAAATGTGATAAGTGACAATTGCTTCCTTTAGTGATTAGCTTGAATGTAGAAGGACAACTAGGTCTCTTTAAAAGAGCCTCTTTTTCGTGAGCTAGGACTAAGACTAAATAAGATTCAATTCTTTCAAGCTTTCTTAGATTAAGTTCTTATGCTTTCATTACATGCTTTTATGCTTACTTAGATATTGGCAATGTCATTATATAATTATTGAGGGAGGACAACTAGGTCTCTTTGAGAGAGCCTTTTCTTTGTTTTTCTAAAATAACCTAATTTCATTGATCAATAATGCATGCTTTTATGGAATAGACTTAGAAATTTTTGCTTAAGTTGTGAGGAGTGATTTATATTCATAATATGCATTTCCATTCTTAGTTATGTAGAATGATTTATATTTGTAATATGCACTTATGTTCTCACAACCACTTTCTACATTAGTTCTTATCTAAAAATCCATAAATTGTGGTTTGCTTCTAAGATTATCAATCTGGATTGATAGTAAAATACATGTCTTGATTTACACAATAAATTGAGCCGACATTTTTGGCATCATTGTCAAGGAAGCATATTTTGGATATAACTAATTAGGAAGATTATTTGAAAAAAAAAACATAAAAGAAACAAAAAAATAAAAATAAAACATAGATAGGATTTTTCATTATGGTCATTTATGCTTAGATCTAGAGATGAAAATGGTAGATACATAAAATAGGACCCCCCAACTACTAAACCATTGATAGAAGCAGGCCTGCCTCCATTTGAATTAACTACACCAATTGTTGGAAAACCAACTTTGGAAGAGTTAGAGGGAAAACAATGTTTAGGACAAATGTTAACTCTTGTTGAAAGACAAACTTTGTTAGCCTATGAAGTGAAAAGAAGACATAAACAAATAGAAATACCTTCCATAGGAAAACAAAAAGAAACAAGAAAGCCAATTGATCATCCCATTCTTGAAAAAAATAGATCAACCTATCTTTGAAAACTTAGAACAAGTTGAATCTCAAATTGCTATTGAAACAGTTGAAACTACTGAAAAACATATGGCAGAAGAAGGGCAAGGATCTACCATCCTCACTCTTGAACAAAGATTACAATATGAAAAACAACAAAGAGAATGGAAAAGAAGAAGAGAAGAAGAGACAATAAGAGAAGCAGAAAGGAAAAGAGAAGAAGATCACAAAAGAGAATATGATCATACAAGAAGACAAGATGAAGAAAATGATGAAGAAGCTACTTTTGGATTTCAAATTGTAGATAATAGAGAAATTCTAGGAGAATAAGTAAAAATGAAGAATATTCCACCTTCAGTTTTACCAAATTTCTATGGAATATCTACTAAAGATCCTGATTCGTTCATGTTCAAATTTGACATCTTATGTAGAACTTATGGTTACACCGATGATACGCATAAGATTCATCTTTTTCCTGCTACTATTAAAGCAACTACATCAAAATGGTTTATGAGATTACGAGAACACTCTATTACTTGTTGGGACGAAATGCATAAATTTTTTCTTAAGAAATATCAAGCCTATTGTAGGCCTAGAGATTCAAAAGAAGATATTTTTAGAATGTCTCAACAAGAAGATGAGAGTTTGGAGGAATATTTGGAATGATTCCTTTACAACCTGCAAAAATCCAAACAACATTCTCTAAATCCTGATACTATTAGAACAATTTTTCTTAAAGGAATAAGAGATGAGTATCTTGATATTCTTAATGTAATGTGTAAAGGAGATATTTCATACGTACCATTTGATGAAATATTTTAACTACGTCAAAAGTACTCTAGAGGTAGATCCAAAACATGAAAAAGAGATGTAATTTCTAGAGCTTCCAAATTTGCAGTAGGAGGAGTGACAAGAGTAGAAATAGGGAGTTTGTTAGAAAACTTTAAAACAAATCTTTTGAGTACCTTAGGAACACAAGTTGATGTATTAAAAGCAAAAAAGAAACAACAACAACAAGAACAAACAATGCCAATCTTTTGTCCTAAGTGTAGGAAGAAGCATCTTTTACGAGAATGTCCTTTGGATAATATACATGCTTGTGGACTATGTATAGAAAATCATGTTACAGACAATTATCCAACATTAAAAGAATTGCAAGCAAGTCAAATGGAAGAAACTCAAGGATTTTATTATATGGCACCAAGAAGATCTTGGCAACCACGTTTTTCACGAACATCTCAACAGTTTCCTCAACAAATTCCCCAAAATTTTCAATATCAAAATTCATGGAATACTCCTATGCCATGGCAGGTATGGTCTCCTAAGTAAAACCAAAACCAACCTTCACAAAGTTAGCGAGGATTTTCTTATGGAGCCCAACCTCCTCAACAATTTTACCCTGAACAATATAAATCTTATCCATCATATCAACAGACATATCCTCAACAATCATTTCCATATCAATAATTCCAGCAGTCCACTCAATCAAATCCATTTACACAATAATCAATGCCTATACTAACTCAACCTCAGCAGCTTTAGCTGCCTTCTAACCAACCACCACCAAACCAACTCAATTACCAGCACAGCCAGTAGAAAATCAGAGTAATAGAGTGGAAAGGCCAGCATATAATATGGAAGAAACAACATTATTTCCTACATATTCTATTCTTCCTATACAAGATGTCCACTTAAGGTCTAGGAAAGTATTACACAAAGATTCTCCATCAATCATAGAAGAGAAAACTGAACAAGGAGAACAATCTGAAAAATATCATCCAAGAAATCAAATTCATAAAGGAAAAGCTATTATGACTCAAACACCACCTTATCCAGAGAGGTTAGTAGAGCATAAAATCAAAATTCCAATTTCTCTTCCTGAATTTGATATTGTAGAAGAATTACATAATGCTCATGTCAAAATTCCTTTGTTGCAAGCTATTAAGGAAATTCCAATTTATAGAAAAACAATAAAGGAATTATGCATTAAGCAAACTGGTGGAAAGAAAAGAGATCCACCCACAATTCAAGTCATTGGAAAATTAACTAGTCTTATGTCTACAAAATCAACAATTGAAAAATATATTGATCTGGGGATACCTATGGTTACCATTTCAATCAATAATTTTTCATTTCCTAAAAAATTAATTGATCTAGGAGCTGCTTTAAATGTCATAACAACAAAAGCAATGAAGTATTTAAAATTTCCAAACATTCGACCTACTACTACAATTTTAGAACTAGTAGATAGATCTAAAGTTGCACCCGAAGGAATACTTGAGGACGTCATTGTTTCTTTAGACTCATGTGAATATCATGTAGACTTTTTGATTTTGCAACCAAAAATAAATTTAGGAGGCCATCATTTAATTCTTAGAAGACCATGGTTAGCCACAACAGATGCCTTCATTGGATGTAGATCATGAAGCATGATCATAGCACACGGAGATGAAAGGAAACATATTACACTCTATCCTCCTGCTCAATCTCCTTCTTTACTATCATGGCTTGATGATGAACATGAAAACACTCAACCTATTTTAAGCATTAATCAAGCCTTTAATTTTAGATAAGAGGAAGAAGATGAGGATTTAATAGATCTTTTTATCTTAGAACCTGATATTTTTGAATAGCTAAGAATAACACAATATGAAGCTGCAAATCATCTTTTAAATCAATGTTTTCAGGAAAATTGTACTATTCAATCATTGCAGAATTCATTTGAAAGCATTTTTCCTGTCAACTCAATTACCAATTCTCAAAGCAAAACTGTTAAAATCAATTCGGGAAAGAATCTAAATATTGGTAATAATCTACAATCATCACAAGAACATGTAATTGCATTATTATAGAAATATTCAAAAAAAAATTCCTGGGACTATGCAGACATGCAAGGAATTCATCCAAAGACATGTATTTACCATATCTATACTAATGATCATATCAAACTAGTGAGACAACCACAAAGAAGAATAAATCCTATGATGAAAGAAATAGTGAAAGAGGAACTACAAAAACTCTTACAAGTAGGATTCATCTATCCTATTTCATATAGTTAATGGGTTTCACCCTTAGTTGTGGTGCCAAATAAAAATGGAAAATGGAGAATATGTGTAGACTATAGGGAACTGAACAAGGCAACATTAAAAGATCACTTCCAATTACCATTCATTGACCAAGTACTGGATTCATTAGCTGGAAATAAATTCTTTTCTTTTCTTGATGGTTTTAGTGGATACAATCATATTAACATAGAATTAGAAGACTAGGATAAAACCACATTTACTTGTCCATAGGGAACATATGCATACAATGTTTTTCCCTTTGGGTTATGTAATGCACCTGCTACATTTCAAAGAGCAGTCCTTGCAATCTTTGCTGATCTAATCCATGAATGTGTAAAGGTTTACATGGATGATTTTACTGTATATGGAAATACATTTGATGATTGTTTGAATAATCTTGAAAAAGTTTTAAATAGATGCATAGAGACAACCATATCCCTATCAATGAGAAATTTTTTGTGATGTTAACTAAAGGGATAGTGTTGGGACGCTACATTTCTTCTTCAGGAATCAAGGTAGACCCAGCAAAAATACAAGTTATTGTAAACTTAATGCCACAAAAACACAGGAAGAAGTAAGAAATTTCTTGGGATATGCAGGCTACCATAGAAGATTCATTGAAAATGTTAGTAAGATAGCTTTACCCTTGTTTAAACTACTTGCAAAATACATTGAGTTTCAATGGACTACAAATTGTCAAAATGCATTTGAAAAATTGAAAGAAAATTTGTCTATAGCACCCATTCTCAGAGGACCAAATTGGTCACTACCATTCCATATATCCACTGATGCATCAGACATAGCAATAGGAACATCTCTAGGACAAAAAGAAAATCAATTTAACTATGCCATCTATTTCATAAGCAAAAATTTAACTCTTGGCAGAATTAAACTACATAGTAACCGAAAAAGAAATGCTAGTTGTTGTCCATGTAGTAAACAAATTTAGGCATTATATAACAGGTTATCAAGTATTTTTCTATAAAGATCATTCAACCATTAAATATCTAATGAACAAAACAATTACTAATGGCAAAATTATTAGATGGTTGTCATTAATGCAAGAATTTAATATCACTGTTTTAGATTAACCAGGGAGAGAAAACCAAGTAGCAGACCTTCTATCAAGACTTCATTCTTTTAATGATCTTATATCTGTGTCAGATAACTTCCCTGATGAACATCTATTTTCTATAACAAGTAAAACCCCATGGTTTGCAGATATAGCTAATTATATATCATCTGGAATATTACCATCACATTTCAGTAGTAAGCAGAAAAATAAAATAATTAGAGACAGTGCAAGATACACTCGGATTAATGGAGATATGTTCTATACAAGACCTGATCTTATAATTAGGAAATGTATAAGGGAAGATAAAATAATTGATATTTTAAAAGCATGTCATGACGAACCATGTGGTGGTCATTTTGTAGGGAAAATGACAACATACAAGGTTTTAAATCAAGGCTACTATTGGCCATCACTATTCAAGGATTCAAAGGCTTATGTTAAAAGATGTGATAGTTGCCAACAAATAGGTAGACCTGTAGATTCAGATGAAATTCCATTGAAGCTGCAAGTATTGATAGAGCCATTTGAACAATGGCCTCTTGACTTTGTTGGTCTTATTAGCCCACCATCAAATGGTAAGAAGTACATCCTAGTATGTACTGATTATGTAACAAAATGGGTAGAGGCTAAAGCATTGACCAAAGCAACAAAAACTGCAGTAGTTACTTTTCTTTATCAAGAAATATTTGCAAGATATGGAGTTCCAAGGTAGATTGTAACAGATCAAGGTACACAGTTCACCTCCAAGCTTGTTCGAAGCCCTGACAAAGAAATACAAGATTAAGCATAGAAAATCAACTCCATACCACCCACAGGAAAATGGACAAGTTGAATCAACAAACAAAGTACTTGAGAATATTATGACAAAGACAATGAACATGCATAGAAAAGACTGGTCAGAGAAGCTGAATGAAGCACTATGGGCTTATAGGATAACATGGAAAAACACTATTGGATTTAGCCCCTATCATCTTGTTTATGGAAAAGAAGTCTTGTTGCCAATTGAATTTGAGATTCCTACATATAAACTTGCAGCAAAATTTGGACTAGACTTGACAAAAGCACAACGACAGAGGATCATGCAACTCAATGAAATCAGAAAACAAGCTATGGAACATACCTCTCTAGTTCAACAACAGTGGAAAAAATTGCATGAAAAATTCAGTAAAAACAAAATCTTTCATAAAGGAGACTGGACACTACTTTTTGACTCTAAGTTCAAAGATTTCAAAGCACAATTTACTACTCATTGACTTGGGACATATGAAATAGAAGAAATCTTTGACAATGGAGCAATAAGGATAAAGACAATAGATGAAGCATAAAAATTATTTTCTAGTTAATGGCCATAGATTATAAGTTTATCATTAGCCTATAAACAGAGAATACTTTTTTAAAACAATTTTAGAAGACAATAATATGGAAGTATTGAAAAATCATAGCAATATGCCTTCCCTACCTCTAGAAAAATAAAAAAAAATAAAAGTTAAAAAATAATGAAAGAGTTTGGCTGTGAAAACCCAGGATACTGGCACAACACAAGCTCGAATTCATATCGGAAAACCAACATGTTTGACCAATATGATTTCTTTTTCATGTTTTTCTTTTCATTTTTGTTTTTACAAGATCGTTCTCCAAAACTTAAAAGACTTGAGGACAATTATGAAGATAAGCAAGGGGGGAAGATTCAAAATAAATCAACAAACCATGCAATGGTTTGATATCAAGCAGTTGTTTAGCAGAAGGGACCTGAAACATTTTTATCAACAAGTATCAAAAGGGCCTTGATATAAAACAACATCAAAAAGCATCAGAAGGGACCTGTCATCATTAATATATATAGAAGAGACCTAAATCAAATTAATGTCAAAGGGAGCTGAAACAACATTGCAAAAGGGACCTAAAACTTTATTCAAAATATCATTGTAGAAGGGACCTAAAACATTATTCAAAAGGTCATTGCAGAAGGGACCTTGTTATGTGGAATTTTGCATCTACGGATAAACACAACTTCCCTAAGTGGGTAGCTACACTTAGAACAATAGAATTAAATAGTTTAACCTTTTCCTATAGAAGATAAATAAGACAAGGGGCCTACTTGTTATCTTTCACTTCCCTTTGTCTCCTTTGAATAGCTCCCATCACTGCTTCTCGAACTGAATCCGCTCGATCAGTACCTGAAATCATAAACAGAGGACAAAAACCAATCAAATCAAGATATGTATCCACTATAAGCAAATGGAATTGAAAGCATTTACACATATAATCATCATACATAAAGACAAGAATATGGGAAAAGGTGTAAACAACTTTATTAAGTAGAAGGAAGAGTTATAACCAAAGAAGTCAGATCCCATGTCACTCATCCAGTTTGAGTTCCATCCTTCATCACACCAAAAGCAAAACACTCCAGTAGCATAACAATACTTGCTTATGATCTCAAACCTAAAAGCAAAAATATCCCCTTACAATTCTTCAAAGTCCAACCCCTGATCACTATGATGAATGCTCAATTTGTAGGGAAATGAAGGTGGTTTTGTCATAAATTGGGCATTGAATGGCTTTCCAATTTGGGAGTTAGTTTCCATGGAGGAAGGGATGAGAGGATAGGAGGTTATTTGATTCATTCCCTATCTAATTTCGAGCTGATAAGAGAGGATAAGGGGTGGGAATCTTCTAGAATGATCTAGAATGAAAGAATATTCCCAGAACCCTATGAAGATTTTGCTCAATCTCGCCTAGCGCAGGTCAAAGTGGGCCTAGGTGCTCTGCAGAGCAGGCTTGAATGGGCCTAAGTGCTCTGCAGTGGATTTACCCCTGACCAAGGTTGTGCTGGTCACTCAAGGAGTCATTTCAGGATGTCTTTAGGCCAAGAAACTCTCAGGAATGATGGCATTCAATGTGATGACTTGTTTAGGGCATGTAGCAATTGAATTAGGGTTTGATGAGCCCTAATAGTACTGATCTAAATGTTGGGAGTGATGTGCCCAAATAGACCTGTAATAGCTGCCCCCTAAAGCATGAAGTCAAAAATGATAATGTCGAGTGATATGCTTTATGATGTGATGAGGAGGTTCTGAAGCGGATGGTGACCTGCACCAATTACAATACATAATATCATGATATTTTGGATTTTTCATGAATCGCTGAGGGAAGGCATACCCATGCTCAGCATATAAAATTTTCATTACATGTACATAAATCAGATAGTTGTCTTCAGATATAGACCTATGATAGGATGACCATCTGTGCAAAGCAATCATACAGATGATTTAGTACTCTCCTGAAATCGCAGCCCGGATGGATGAAACTAGATCCGGGGTCTTCTATCTCTTTCAATCGTTCGCTCAAATACGAGTCTATGTGAAAATGTGATCTGAAGTCGAACATGAGAAGACACCGTCTGATTACCAGCCAATGATGTAAGCCATTAACAGACATGAGAGAGATCACTGATAGCATAATGATCCTCAAGGTACTGTAGTACATTCTACATGGTGTGAATGGATGTTTTGATGTTGAACACCATACAAAGTCTTTCGTGTTAGAAAATTATATATTACGAAGCAATGGAACACATAAAATATTGTAGGAATATAAACACAAAAAACGCATAAAACAAGAGAGACACAGATATACGTGGTTCACCCAGTCCGGGCTACGTCCACCCTGAATAGCCAGTCCTTCCTTTCTATTATCCAGCAAAATGAAGAGACACAACTTACAACAGATCCGCTGTAATATCCTTTGTTTTCTCTCACAGTCTCACCTCTCTACTTCTCGCTCAGAGAATACACATCTATTACACAACCTCAAATACAATGCCCTCATACAAAGAGAGGGGTTGCCTTCTAGGGCAAAAAAGGCTAAACAAAACATAAGTTATACCGCCAGATCATCTAACTAATGAACAACCCAGATTGACTAGAAATTACTATACTTTTACAAGGCAATTTTACATCTAGTTTTAGCTTCAGGGCGCTATCCTTGAAACCCCTGCCGGGGGACCGCTGGCCCTCGGACCCCCCAGCCGGGGGGGATTGGCCCCACCGAACCCTCGTTGGGGGGGGACAAGCCCTCCCCCCACACCCTCCCGAGTGGAGGGGTGTACAAAATTCCTGCGGTATACATCCGGCTGAAACAAAGACCTCTGAACAATCATGCTCCACACCCAAAATTTCGGTCGAAGGCCAGTGATGTCAACCCATCACCGGAAGCGAGAAACCTACCATTGATGTATGCAAGCCTCAAGGTACTGGAAGGGTGTTTCTAAGTCAACTTCTTGGATAATGTGCTGATGTCAACAAGAAGCGACTCATCGCAAGAGGACCTTGATGTATCCCACATCAATGACACGAAATGACTGTAATGGTTTTTGGAGACAAAATGTGACTGACGACACAAGGTTTAGGAATGGCAGTCATGAAAATGAAGGTTTATGAGTATTGCAAAGGATGAATTTTACTGAGTAACTTCTCTTGAACATGTCGGCGACACTGAATGAATTGGCAGCATTGACCCAAAACCAAAGTAATGGATGGTATGATAGACCATAGGTATGATAACCATCAAGCAGATAACCCAACCCAAGTAGTCACAGAGATGAAGTGAAAGTGTCATGTTCAAGAGTGATCTGCTACCATAAAGTGGTTTACCCCTTTTCCCATTTTACCCAGTCATTGCTAACCAATACCTCTTTATTTTTTATCAAGCTTGAGGAGGATAACATATCCTTGTTGTATAATTCCACCCTTCGGGTGAATCCATCTCTATGTGATTTTTTAACAAGTCTAGCGAAGGTGAAATTCGGTCTTGTCATGATGGACAAGTTTGTCACTATTTGATGTTTTAACGAGTTTAACGATAATGATAACTCAATCCTTTTCATGTTTAAAGAGTTTGAAAAGGGACAAAAAGAAAACTCCACAAGTTCTTTTTCATAAATTTGTCTCTCAAGTCTGAAAAAGCGTAAAACAATACAAGAGAGAACTTATTGACCATGTTCGATCAATGTGTTCCTTTTTCATAAATAATATATCTTAGTCCGGAAAAGGGTTAAACTTATACTAAGTAGATTTAATTTCCAATCCATTAACAAGCTGAAAAGGACAAGCGCTCGACAATCTTTTCATATTTCGAGAGTTTGAAAAGAGCTTAAATAGGACTCCAGTTAGAGGAACGAGTGGTGTCTAAGATAGCAACTGGTTCTGGAGATGTCGGAACTTCTCAAAACATATAATGGTCAAGAGGTTGGCTAATAAGACCACTCATTGCAATTGTTCCTCAAAAAGGGTAAAAAAACCAAGTGAAAGCGTATGATCGGCAAAGCAGATAGTGATGATGGAAGGAGAAAAACCAAGGCTCAGTTGACGGAAGAGGCTGATAGAATGGAAATCACAAGGGTTAAAATGGAGACGGGTTCATTTTTACATAAGCTTGAAGCATAGGGAACTATCCTTGGATTCAGTTTCATGTTTACACAAGCTTGAAATGAAAAACTATGCTTGGATTCAGTTTCATTTTCACACAAGCTTGAAATAAAAAACTATGCTTGATTTGATGACTCGATTCTAGGTGTATTCCCCCCAAGCTTCATTACAGTCACCTAATGAAGGTTCATTTACGAGATCAAGTGAAAGACTCAACTGAGGTTTTACAAGGTCTAATCAAAGACTTGAATTGGAACTTTGCTCCAGGGGACCTTGTTTCATTTTTTATTGAGCTTGACACAAGACAAGGAACTCTGCTCAGATTCCTTGTTTCATTTTTTGATGAGCTTGACACAAGACAAGGAAATATGCTCTGGGACTTGTTTCATTTTTTAGTGAGGTTGACATAGTAAAAGAACTATCCTCATATTCCTTGTTTCATTTTTTAACGAGCTTGACCCAAGACAAGGAACTATGCTCATACCCTTTGTTTCATTTTTTAACGAGGTTGACACAAGACCAGGAACTATCCTCATATTCCTTGTTTCATTTTTTAACGAGGTTGGCACAAGACCAGGAACTCTCCTCATATTCTTTGTTTCATTTTTTAACGAGTTTGACACAAGACAAGGAACTATGCTCATATTCCTTGTTTCATTTTTTAACGAGGTTGACACAAGACCAGGAACTATCCTCATACCCTTTGTTTCATTTTTTAATGAGGTTGACACAAGAATAGGAACTATCCTCATGCTCTTTGTTTCATTTTTTAACAAGGTTGACACAAGACCGGGAACTATCCTCATATTCCTTGTTCACAACTCATAAGAGGTCATGACTTCCAAGAGGTCCTCATTAGATGGGAGAAGAATACTTTGGAAGGGATACGTAGCAAGGAATCCATTAGAGAGATCTAGTTCCAATGCCCCCAGTACATAATGCACAACATCACAGAATTGATCGTCAGTTGATGTAGGCATAGAACGGGTTGCCACATAATTGACCCGTGGTGGGGAAGATACCATTGGGACAAAATGACCATTTAGGGAAGATGGTTGTCTGGAAGCCATATTTGGACTGGGAAATGAAAGATGGTCAACAATGACAATTCTGCCTTCATGCGGGAAACACATCACTTGAAAGAGTGTTGAAACAATAGCTCCCATCAAAGATTTGGCATTTATGACATGAAATAGCAAATTGCTTGACATCTGCAAATAGAGAGGGCCAATAATAACCGGCCCTTAAAATCTTGTCAGCAGTAGATTTCCAATATAAGTGTCCTCCACAGTCCCCTGCATGGAAGTCTTTCATGATGTTGGCAGACTCATTGATGGTTAAACAGTTAAGCAATATGCCTTCATAATTTTTCCAAAACAGGGCACCATCTAAGACACAAAACTTTGATGCTTTCATTTTCAAGAATCTTTTCTTGGTTCTGGACAATCCTGGGGGAGCACACAGGTTTAACAATACAAAGAAAATATCAGCATACCATGGGGATTGCAAAAAGGTTTCACTGATCTGTGGAGTCGCCAACTCCTGTTCATTGTCCAGCTGGTTAATGTCTAAGGCTTGAAAATTTGTTTCGAACATCAGTTTGGCTAAACCTAGTCCCTTTATCAGCTTGGTGGGTTTTATCTCAATATCATATTCAAGGATGCTGGCAATCCATTTACCTATTTTGCCTTCTAGTCCCTCTTGAGTTAATATGTCTTTTACAATAGAGTTTGGGACATAGGCAATCACATGGGAGTATAAAATGTAAATTCTGAAGTCCTTAATGGCCTTAACCAGGGCACAGGCCTGCTTCTCCATGATTTGGTATTTCAATGGTGCATCTCTTAAGGCTCAACTAAAAAATGCAATTGGCTTCTCAGTTCCTTGATCATCTTTTTGCAAAAGGACAGCAACTATCGTGTGATCTGAAGCAAAGGAAAAGATGATGAAATCTCTATCAAACTGTGGACTTGTAAGTACAGGCGTTTGAGTCAGGGCAGCTTTGATACTCTCAAAAGCTTGCTTGGTTTCAAAAGACCATTTTACTTTGGCATCCTTTTTTAACATGCTGCTTAGCAGTCTTGTCAGTTCGACTAAATTTGGGATAAATCTCCTTAGAAAATTATTTTTTCCAAGGAATGCTTGCAACTCTCTTATGTTTCTTGGGTAAGGAATTTGGAGAATGGCTTGGATCCTGTCCGGATCAATTATGATACCGTCTTTTGAAATGATGTGGCCAAGAAACTTGCCTTCCTCAAGGCCAAACAAGGACTTCTTGGGGTTCAAGGAAATGCCGTATTTCCTACATGTCATGAAAATTTGCCTTAAGTGTTTGAGGTGCTCTTGGTCAGATTTGGAGAAAGGGGTCAAGTCATCAAGGTAAACAACAAGGAAGTCATGTATTTCCTTGGCAAATGCAATGTCCATTGCCCTTTGAAAGGTGGCACCAACGTTCTTTAGTCCGAAAGGCATTTTAACATACTTAAATGTTCCCCAGGGTGTGGTAAAGGCTGTCTTGTCTTGGTCATCTGGGTGAACAAGTATTTGATTGAAACCTGAGAATCCATCTAGTAAAGAAATTATAGAGGAGCCCACTACTCTTTGTAGGATGTGGTCCATTTTAGGCAAAGGGTAGTGGTCTTTTAAAGAGACCTGGTTTAAGTTTCTTAGATCTACACACAATCGGAGCTCTCCTGACTTTTTCCTTGTGGGAACCAGATTGGATATCCATTCAGAAAATCTGATAGGTGCAATAATACCTGCCTCAAACATTCTATTTACTTCTTTTTCCATTAAGGGGAGAAGCATAGGATTGATTCTCCTCAATTTCTGTTTGAAAGGCTTCTAATTTGGCTTTAGGGGGATGGTATGTTGAATCACGGAGGTGTCATAGGACTTCAAGTCCTCATAACTCCATGCAAATACATCTTGGAACTCTTTGAAAAGATCAACATATTTTGGCTTTTGGTCTGGAGGCAGATTTTTGGATAATTTGATCATTTTGGGCTTCTCTGCTGTCCCTATGTCATGTTCTTCCATCGCAGTATTTAAAGGCTCCATTTTTGGTTTCTTGGGCACATCATTATCATCAAACATGTCTTCTAATGGAGTGAGGCCAGCAGGCAAAATATTGTCCTTTAGATCAATAAACTCAGTCTCTACTTTGACTATTTCATCTAAATGCATTTGCTTCAGCTCTTCTATATTAGCATTGTCAAAAACAGTTGGGTTTAGGATTTGCTTTGCTGTTGCAGCAGTTACAACCTGCTGATTTTCATTCGTTTGTTGTTGGGGGTCGTCCATGGCCTCTATGTCAATGTTTGAATTTAAAAACTCGCCCTCAAGAGTGAGGAAATTGTTAATCTGGGTATCATCTTCGAACACTTGCCAATCCTTAATATTGTTCGGGACAGCAGGCCTATGTTTTATCTCAACAGTAAAATGGTGATTTGGTTCAAAGGGAAGCTTGCATGTACTAGCAAAAGTGGCTAGGCTATGTGCATGAATATTAAGATTTCTTGAAATCTTGGCAAGCCGGGATTCAGTGAAAGTGTTGAGTATTTCTGTCACAGCAGTCCTATAGTCTCTCATTCTATTGTTATTGGTAACAACGTTACCTTTCAATTGTTGTATGATTAAATCAGAGTAACCTAGAATGGACACTTTTGTGGCTCCCAGAACCTTGAGCAATTTTAGGCCTAATAATAGCGCCTCATACTCTACCATGTTGTTGGTACATATGAAATTTAGCCTGTAGGCATGGCCTTCAGCATGGTTGTCATGTGTATTGTGAATCCATATACCTGCCTATGCTCCTAGCTTGTTTACACAGCCATCAAACTCAAAAAACCATGTGATTTCTTGCTTGTGGTTTGTATCAGGAGTTTTAGTCTTTTTAGGATTGGGCAGACTTAAAATTTCTGTTTGGGGAGGTTCTTCTTGTTTGCTGGTTGCGTTGACTTTTGTGCCGAATTCGGGGGCCTGGGAAACCGATTCCATGTTTATGCATGTTTCTAGCCTTAAAGCTAAAGTCTTCTCATTAGTGGGAGGATTGGTGTCATCATTAAACAAAATAAAGGAATCCATATCAGAATGGATTGAGTAAATTGGAAAGTTTTGGGGATTTTTCTCACTACTTACCACATATTTCATTAGTGTTTCTCTGTACAGTCTCTTTGGTTGCCCAAAGACAGATATAGTGGCATAGGAGAGGTCAAGTTGGAGGGATCCTTGGAGTTTTGCTCCCCATGATCTTGACAGGAGCATGCCATATTTTGTTGGGATGTTTGCAACTACTACATCCATTAGGATTGTCTTGTTGGGAAATTGGACTAGAGACACACACAAGTCTTTGATCAAACCTAAACACTTGACCTGAATGGAGTCAAAGGAGTATAGATCTTTGTAGGGTCTTGTTATATCAAGGTTTAGTTTTTCCATCACAGCTTTTGGCATCAGGTTATGTGAGGCACCTGAGTCAAACATAACATTATGCAATATTTTGTCATGTATATGGAAACTGACATAAAAGGGTGGAACAGATCCATATGCTGTTTTACCACTAACCTCAGGATCAAACAACAGCTCAGGGGTATCATCCAAAACATTTACATCATCCTCAACTTCTGGTAGTTGAAGTGACCTTTGAATTTGTTGCCTATAAACATCATGCTTGGCAAGTTCCAAGAGGGGGATGGATATCTTGAGTTTTCCAATCTCTGCTTCTAAATTAAAGGGTTTTTCCAAGGGAATCTTTGGGTTAGCAGAAACAGATTTTCCCTTTTCCAGAGTGTTTTTTGCGTTTTCCCTTTGATTATCAGCATTAGATTGAATGTCATTTTGTGGTATCGTAGTTTTGGGAAGGCTTTTAGGAGTGTTGTTCAAATTTTCTTTCGAGGAAGAAGGAGGCAGAGGCCGATCCATGGAAGGCTGCATATCTGTGATGTCTTCTACAGTCACTTGTTTTGGGTTTGAGATAGTTATATCAGGATAATCTGTTATGGTAACCTTGTCTTTAATTTTGTTGGGCTGTTTGCTCTCCTTTGTTTTACTAGGTGCAGGGACATCAACAGTTCTTGTTCTAAGCTTATATTGTTTGTGAACCTCGTACACAACATAATCATAACCTTGTTTAAAGTAAAAAGACTCACCAGACTTAGTTTGAAACTGACTCTCATCATGGTGGTCTTGGTCTTCTTGAGTCAGATAAATTTGTTGCTGATTTTTTGAATCTACCAAGTTCATATGAGTCTCCTCTATTAGCTCACTAGATGTGGATGCTTCTGCGTAGTTTTCTTGGAAAGGGGGCCTAATATCATGATCTGGGCTAGCCCTACCAGCGTTTGTGTTATGATTTTTTCTAAAATTTGGGTTCCTTATGGCATTGGGCTGTTGTCCTTCCCATGATGATTTCCTTTCAACATTCTCTACTCGGTCTCCCAGCCTGTGCATGCCACTGATAATAGCATCTAGTTTCTGATCTAAGGCTGAGGGTTCTTCCTTGAAGGTGGTTCTTCTCTCCATTTTGGCTCTGTTCCTTTTGGCAATTAGGTTTGCCTCCACACTAACATCAACATTTTGCATCTCTGCAAGGCTTTGAGGAGCTCTTTCCCTTAACTGATAAGCCATTTCGGCATCAAAACCATCAGAGAATTTGTACAAAGTGAGATCAGGTGGAGGTCTTAAGTTCTGTGGTATTGCATTATAAACATTGTTAAATCTTGCACAATAGTCCAAGACAGTTTCTTGAGGGCCTCTTTTGATGTTATCATATTCGGATAATATGTGTAAGGGATCTTTCTTTTTCTCCCATCTGTTGATAAATGACTGGTATAGGGCTTCGGGGTCTACTATGGAATGGGCTGGGAGCACTCTAAACCAGGTCCTGACATCACCTGTCAGACTTTGGAAAAAAATCTTCATCCTCACACTATCATCGTCAATCTCGTAGCTCTCAAAATAATCTTGCATTTTCTTTGTATGCTGAAGGGCTGTGCAGGCACTTGTGCCATCGAAGTAGGTTATTTTAGTCTGATAATCCTGAGGCATAGCCCCTGGATTAGCAGGAAGCTGTAAAGGTGCATATCTGTTAGCCATATTAACAGGGATGAGTGGTACAACAGGAACAACTGGGATAATGGGATTAACAGTGGTAGTATGGGTAGAGGATGGAGGTGTAGAAGAGGTGCCTGGAGAAGTGGATGATGAACAAGGGGAAGTAGGGGTTGATCGAAGTAAGACTTTGACAGGGGTTGGAACACTAATTGGCTAAACTATTTCCAGACTAGAAGCAGTACAGTCTTCTTGTCGCACTTACTTCCTAAAGATCTTAGGGATTAGATTCGGATTTTCTAAAGTAGATGGGGGATTTGGGTCTGGATTAGACCTGGTATATTGCAGATTTCTCTTGGGAGCCAGTTTCTAGCTTATTTGGTTGGAGAATTTTCTTAGAAATTTGGTTAAACGGAAATATTTTTAAAGGTTAGTTTCTTCCTCAGTAGAGCTTGGACTCGATGTGAAATTATCTGAGGGATCCCCAGTGGAGTTGCCATTATGTTAACACTCAGGTTGTCCCTAAGCTCTTGAAGGGATACGGCCGAGGTAACCACAAACCAATCTTTGGATTGCAAGTTCTAGCCCACCTGCAATCAAAGAGGGTTCTCTCTTTTGATTTAGCTTTGTTGATGATGGTTTTAGGCTAGTTATTGAGTTCCAAGGATTTTGTTTGGTTTGGTGATGGGAAGGATGATACTTTCAGGCAGAGAGGCATGCATATAATGATGAATTTCAAACCATTGGGCATGGAGTCGAGGAGTAAAGTGCTTGTGCGTTTTCTTGGTCACAAGATGAAAGAGGGGCAAGGTAGCTGTTCATGAAACAAACTTCAGGTGAAATGAGGACTAATTGTAGGCTAAGGAATGAGAGGCAATGAAGAATCTCTCACACAGGTTAGCAGAGGGAAGATAAATGGCTCTATCTGGGAGAAACTAAGAATTCCCAGGTAACAGTCATTTGTATGTGATATAGGGCAAATATGAGCCAACAGGAATTCATATTTATGCCTAAATCAAGAAGAAAACATTGAGAAGCTACAGAAACTGAGCATAGAGTGCGAATAAGCAAATTCTAAACCAGACTTTCATTCTGCAACTTAGACATATGTAAAATTGAAAGCAACAAAGGTAAGGAATACTTATTGATTCACAAAGCAACACAGGATTTCCCTCATTCAATCTTCGGAAATTGTTAATAACACACCAGACATTTCATTTCCCAAACTCATAAGCAGTCTTTGATTATAGAAATCTCCAGATATACAGTGCAAGTCTCTCCTTAAGTAAAACAACCAACCAACAATCACCAATCAACCCTCATTACATTGTGCAGGGTTGTATTTGTAGGAAAAATATCTAAAACATTTATTACAACCGACCTAAACAGGTCTGCGGGAAAAGCTATTTAAACCTAAACTTGTACTGAAATTAAATGCAGGTAAATGTCTGTTGAGCTGCCTCGGAGGCAGCTGGAGCAAAATGAGTTAATGTGGTGTCCTCTGTGGCTTGGTGTAATGCTTTTGCAATAACTGTGCCTTGAGCTCTGGTCCACTGATCTTTTGTGAGCTTAATGTGCAGTAAGTGTGATGTGAGTGCCTTTAAATGACCTTTACTATTTTGTTGACTTTGCCGGAGGGTTCTTTAATGCCTCACCTGCTTTGGGCCGCTGATAGAGTTTCACTGATACACTTCGCTGCTACCCTGATCTTCTTTGCCATGGATTTTTGGCTTCACACTGGCTCTGATACTCTTTAATGCCTGGATCAGGCCTCTCTCTTTCTTCTGATACGCTAAAACCTGCAAAATCGGGCCTTTCCTGCCCTCTTTGGCGCAAAACGACTGAGGAATCAAAATATTCCCCAAAGATTCCCCATTTTGGCCCATTTCCTGTAGCTAATCGCGCATCGAAAACTGCCCCAGATTCTGAATTCGGGCTTCTGAAGCTCAACTTTTGCACTTGCGTGGTTTTTTTTAGCTGCTAACGTCAGCGGTACGGTGGATGACGTCAGTAGTGGGGCCCTCTTTTACGATGATGACGTCAGCAGGATGATGTGGCAGCACGGTTGGGTGATGACGTGGCAGGGAGCAGGCAGGATGGGGTGAGTTGGTGGCAACTTGGCAGGTGATATGGCGCTTATGTCATGCGAGGGGAGGGCGGTTTCTGGTTTCGGGCGCACCGCTTTTGCGCTTGGGCGGTATTGGCAGGGGGGGTTCCGCCACACCTGGGAGGGTGACGCGTGGCGGGCGTATGACGGCAAAACCGCAGACAATCGGAGCTCTCCTGACTTTTTCCTTGTGGGAACCAGATTGGATATCCATTCAGAAAATCTGATGGGTGCAATAATACCTGCCTCAAACATTCTCTTTACTTCTTTTTCCATTAAGGGGAGAAGCATAGGATTGATTCTCCTCAATTTCTGTTTGAAAGGCTTCTGATTTGGCTTTAGGGGGATGGTATGTTGAATCACGGAGGTGTCATAGGACTTCAAGTCCTCATAACTCCATGCAAATACATCTTGGAACTCTTTGAAAAGATCAACATATTTTGGCTTTTGGTCTGGAGGCAGATTTTTGGATAATTTGATCATTTTGGGCTTCTCTGCTGTCCCTATGTCATGTTCTTCCATCACAGTATTTAAAGGCTCCATTTTTGGTTTCTTGGGCACATCATTATCATCAAACATGTCTTCTAATGGAGTGAGGCCAGCAGGCAAAAAATTGTCCTTTAGATCAATAAACTCAGTCTCTGCTTTGACTGTTTCATCTAAATGCATTTGCTTCAGCTCTTCTATATTAGCATTGTCAAAAACAGTTGGGTTTAGGATTTGCTTTGCTGTTGCAGCAGTTACAACCTGCTGATTTTCATTCGTTTGTTGTTGGGGGTCGTCCATGGCCTCTATGTCAATGTTTGAATTTAAAAACTCGCCCTCAAGAGTGAGGAAATTGTTAATCTGGGTATCATCTTCGAACACTTGCCAATCCTTAATATTGTTCGGGACAGCAGGCCTATGTTTTATCTCAGCAGTAAAATGGTGATTTGGTTCAAAGGGAAGCTTGCATGTACTAGAAAAAGTGGCTAGGCTATGTGCATGAATATTAAGATTTCTTGAAATCTTGGCAAGCTAGGATTCAGTGAAAGTGTTGAGTATTTCTGTTGCAGCAGTCCTATAGGCTCTCATTCTATTGTTATTGGTAACAAAGTTATCTTTCAATTGTTGTATGATTAAATTAGAGTCACCTAGAATGGAAACTTTTGTGGCTCCCAAAACTTTGAGCAATTTTAGGCCTAATAATAGCGCCTCATACTCTGCCATGTTGTTGGTACATATGAAATTTAGCCTGTAGGCATGGCCTTCAGCATGGTTGTCATGTGTATTGTGAATCCATATACCTACCCCTGCTCCTAG
Organism: Pinus taeda; assembly: GCA_000404065.3. NCBI lineage: Eukaryota > Viridiplantae > Streptophyta > Pinopsida > Pinales > Pinaceae > Pinus > Pinus taeda. The sequence goes on along the minus strand of APFE031630069.1, from coordinate 15,215 downwards.
CTTGTTTATAGAGCCATCAAACTCCAAAAACCATGTGATTTCTTGTTTGTGGTTTGTATCAGGAGTTTTAGTCTTTTTAGGATTGGGCAGACTTAAAATTTATGTTTGGGGAGGTTCTTCTTGTTTGCTGGTTGCGTTGACTTTTGTGCCAACTTCGGGGGCCTGGGCAACCGATTCCATGTTTATGCATGTTTCTAGCCTTAAAGCTAAAGTCTTCTCATTAGTGGGAGGATTGGTGTCATCATTAAACAAAATAAAGGAATCCATATCAGAATGGATTGAGTAAATTGGAAAGTTTTGGGGTTTTTCCTCACTACTTACCACATATTTCATTAGTGTTTCTCTGTACAGTCTCTTTGGTTGCCCAAAGACAGATATAGTGGCATAGGAGAGGTCAAGATGGAGGGATCCCTGGAGTTTTGCTCCCCATGATCTTGACAGGAGCATGCCATATTTTGTTGGGATGTCCGCAACTACTACGTCCATTAGGATTGTCTTGTTGGGAAATTGGACTAGAGACACACACAGGTCTTTGATCAAACCTAAACACTTGACCTGACTGGAGTCAAAGGAGTATAGATCTTTGTAGGGTCTTGTTATATCAAGGTTTAGTTTTTCCATCACAGCTTTTGGCATCAGGTTATGTGAGGCACCTGAGTCAAACATAGCATTATGCAATATTTTGTCATGTATATGGAAATTGACATAAAAGGGTGGAACAGATCCATATGCTATTTTTCCACTAACCTCAGGACCAAACAACAACTCAGGGGTATCATCCAAAACATTTACATCATCCTCAACTTCTGGTAGTTGAAGTGACCTTTGAATTTGTTGCCTATAAACATCATGCTTGGCAAGTTCTGAGAGGGGGATGGATATCTTGAGTTTTCCAATCTCTGCTTCTAAATTAAAGGGTTTTTCCAAGGGAATCTTTGGGTTAGCAGAAACAGATTTTCCCTTTTCCAGAGTGTTTTCTGCGTTTTCCCTTTGATTATCAGCGTTAGATTGAATGTCATTTTGTGGTATCGTAGTTTTGGGAAGGCTTTTAGGAGTGCTGTTCAAATTTTCTTTCGAGGAAGAAGGAGGCAGAGGCTGATCCATGGAAGGCTACATATCTGTGATGTCTTCTATAGTCACTTGTTTTGGGTTTGAGACAGTTATATCAGGATAATCTGTTATGGTAACCTTGTCTTTAATTTTGTTGGGCTGTTTGCTCTCCTTTGTTTTACTAGGTGCAAGGACATCAACAGTTCTTGTTCTAAGCTTATATTGTTTGTGAACCTCGTACACAGCAGAATCATAACCTTGTTTAAAGTCAAAAGACTCACCAGACTTAGTTTGAAACTGACTCTCATCATGGTGGTCTTGGTCTTCTTGAGTCAGATAAATTTGTTGCTGATTTTTCGAAGCTACCAAGTTCATATGAGTCTCCTCTGTTAGCTCACTAGATGTGGATGCTTCTGCGTAGTTTTCTTGGAAAGGGGGCCTAATATCATGATCTGGGCTAGCCCTACCAGCGTTTGTATTATGATTTTTTCTGAAATTTGGGTTCCTTATGGCATTGGGCTGTTGTCCTTCCCATGATGATTTCCTTTCAACATTCTCTACTCGGTCTCCTAGCCTGTGCATGCCACTGATAATAGCATCTAGTTTCTGATCTAAGGCTGAGGGTTCTTCCTTGAAGGTGGTTCTTCTCTCCGTTTTGGCTCTGTTCCTTTTGGCAATTAGGTTTGCCTCCACACTAACAGCAACATTTTGCATCTTTGCAAGGCTTTGAGGAGCTCTTTCCCTTAACTGATAAGCCATTTCGGCATCAAAACCATCAGGGAATTTGTACAAAGTGAGATCAGGTGGAGGTCTTAAGTTCTGTGGTATTGCATTATAAACATTGTTAAATCTTGCACAATAGTCCAAGACAGTTTCTTGAGGGCCTCTTTTGATGTTATCATATTCGAATAATATGTGTAAGGGATCTTTCTTTTTCTCCCATCTGTTGATAAATGACTGGTATAGGGCTTCGGGGTCTACTATGGAATGGGCTGGGAGCGCTCTAAACCAGGTCCTGACATCACCTGTCAGACTTTGGACAAAAATCTTCATCCTCACACTATCATTGTCAATCTCGTAGCTCTCAAAATAATCTTGCATTTTCTTTGTATGCTGAAGGGCTGTGCAGGCACTTGTGCCATCGAAGTAGGTTATTTTAGTCTGATAATCCTGAGGCATAGCCCCTGGATTAGCAGGAAGTTGTAAAGGTGCATATCTGTTAGCCATATTAACAGGGATGAGTGGTACAACAGGAACAACTGGGATAATGGGATTAACA
>APFE031630067.1:112798-148026 GCA_000404065.3 Pinus taeda | reverse complement strand
ATATGTCTCTATCTTCTTTCAAATTATAAACTCCTTTTACAATGGTCTTGTACTGGTGCAGTCCTTTGCCAGTACGCAGGCTGCAACCTGCAGAGAGCTAAAAACTCTCTCTCATTTACCAGTCTCTCCTGGAAGGGAGCAACAACCCCCCTTACTTCTTTTCTTACAAGGACCACTTTTCATAAACATCAAATGATCATCAAGTACATGTAGATTTCACAATCAACTGTAGTAACCAGATCAACAAAATAGAACTAAACCCAGAACACCTTATAAAAAAATTCAGTCAACAGAAAGTTATGAGACACATACGCAATTTTCCTTTCTCTGGCCTGCGTCGTTACGCACTTCACCTTCTGCTTCCCTGCGTATACCCGCAGAGTTCCTTCTGCTGTGCCGCGTGCCCACACACTGCTTCTTCTACCGCGCTGCGTACAGTACGCACCCAGATACACTATCGCGCCGCGTACTTCCACTGTAGTCACGCACTCAGAAAGACTATCGCACCGCGTACTTTCACTGTGTGTACGCACCTGAATCACTGTTGCGCTACGTACCCACGCATCCCTTCTTCTTCTGCTTCGGCGTACCCACGCAGTCACCCTTCTTCTGCTCTGCGTACCCACGCAGTTACCCTTCTTCTTCTCTATGTACCTACGTAGTTACCCTTCTTCTGCTCTGCGTTCCCACGTAGTTCGCTTGTTTCTGCTCTATGTACCCACGCAGAGGCACTGTTAAACACCTGCGTACTTCTGGTTAGGGCCGAATTTGCAGATCACCAGTGTGCTACAGTTAGTCGAATGCCCAGATCTGATCATGCGCTCGAGAGATCACCCTTCACATATTCGCTTTCCACTTCACTTTCATATAGATCAAGCTTTTGAACCAATAACCCAATATTTCAGATCTTAAGATATTCAATTTGCAAAAGATGCTTAGCCAAGGGATCTCCTTTGCTTTATATAGGCAAGCTCCTCCTAAAATCATAGATCATTACCATGAGCCAAAACCATAATAACACAAATACCGTCGGCTAAATACCAAAGATTAAACATAAGAAACCCCACGTGTGCTTTTCTCTGCCTTGAAGTGAGTGCACTGGGGTATGCACCTCCTGAACGGCTGACCTACGTGTCTGGCCGCGGTCCCTTCACGGTGTACCTGCGGGTACGCATCTTCTGAACTGTTCTCATTCGTACTTCTTAATTTTCAACATATTGAGAGCCTTTCCACGGGTGTTGCCATCAAGTACAACATCTGAACATATAGACATACAAGAAACATAATGCCAACATTACCCTCTCAAAGAGGCTGAATTCTAAGGTGTTGATCTATCTTTCCTGTCCTTTATTTTGTTGGTTTCATAACACACACACACACACACACACTTGAATTAGGATTTGTGACTATATCACCTTCAAGTAAAGGAATAAGTGAGGTGATCAATGATACAACTTGTGGCTAGGTGGTTACATTTATTCACTTTGTTTTGATTGTCTTAATACACAAAACACACACACCTTTTTCTCCCCATATATATCTATAACTATAATACATCTCTTATATAAAATGATATTGGTTCTAATTAAACATATCTCATGATGTTAAATGAAAACATTATTTTAAATGATAGAATTGATAGAAATAATACAATTGAATTAGATATGTTTATAAGACTTCTACCATGAAATTATAATAAGGGAAGTGTTATACGGGAATAGTGTCCACACGGATGCTGCTGTTCCCACTAAGATGGGTGGCTATCTTAGAAACAAACAATCAAAGTCTACTATTGATTCCTTTTATGAAGATAGATGAGAAGAGAACCAAGAGGGCCAACCTGATTCTTGCACTCGATTCCCTCTCCTTCTTGATAGAGTTTTTCTACTCGCTCTTTGTCTGCTCAGCTTCAAAAGGACCTGTAGAATCATAGCAACATACTACTATGCAAGAAACAAGGATCTAAATTCACAAATAATGCAGGATCAGATGTACATTAGTCATATACAAGCACATATAAACAAATACACCAGAATATGGAAGGAAACAAGAATAGCTTTATTCAGATAAAAGTAGCAAGAGGATTACAACCATGAGCAGCTATGACCCAGCATCATCCTCCAGCTAAGAAGCCCTTCTTTCACCTCAAGCAAAGAAAAATCACCCAACACTATGAATGTACACTAAAATACCAACAGAACTTCTCTATAAGTTACAAAATTCCAGCCTTTGGATCTCTGTGATGAGGGATCCATATATAGATGATTACAGAGAAGTGAGTCATCTTTTGGGATCTTGATTAGTGTATTATCTCTGATAGTTCCTGCTTCCACTTGGAGAATGAAGATCTCTTACTCATCCCTGGTCGAAAATGGAGTGGCAAGTGTCAGAGGGGAAGCTTCTGGAAGATTCCATGATCTTCCACCTTGCATTTTGGTCCCTTCCATTTGTCCATTCCCGACCATCACACCTACAGAGGAGAAAAACAGTATGCATCGCACCCTATACATTGGGAAGGTGATATGCATTGCACCCCCTGGATGGAGCTTTCAGTATGGTCCAGTTTTGACCATTTATGAATAGTTTTCAGTGGAGAACTTCTGGGAGATGATGTAATCAGTTGACCTTGTTCCTTTAGGCAGTGAAGCAACCCTTTTAGGGACTTAAGAGCCCTTAGTTTATGGACATTTGTGATTGGGGTTGAAGTGCCCATAAATGTCTATAACAGGCAATTGTTTCCGAAGTTCACTAGTTTATTGCAGAGGATTCAATGGATCATTCCTTGTGCTATTTGGATCAGGTAGGATCTAGTTCTATTCTCTTTCATTTTATTCTCTATTTCAGTTGAGAAAAGTTTTAGGGTTTTGAGGCCCCTAGGGTTTCATTTTCTAATACAGGGATTAAAATGGTAATTATATGTAGAGAACGAGAGCATGAAGAATAGGATATCCTAGCCTTGAATAATCAAGGAACAGTTGAGGCCCTAAGAATTTGTGTGTTACTCAAGTATTTCCAGTTATCCAACATGCGACAATAGATGAATCTTCTATGGTTCCTTGTTCAATCATGGGATCCAACTGATCGGTCTTTTCACATTCAGGACAAAGAGGTCCCTTTCACCATAGATGACATATACTTCCTAACCGGACTGTTGAGGTGGAGTGCCCCCATTTCATTAACAGGGCTTGCCCACGAGGGTAGACTAGTGAAAGATTATGTGCGACAGTTCTGCAGGCCGGGTGCCCAGCCTAGCAGAGAAAAAAGGATAATTATCAAGGATTTTAGTGATTTACCACTAAGGATGATCCTTTTTACCATTGCCAGATTGGATGGTAGTGCAACACTCCATTTGGCAAATAAATCATACATGCAATATGCTTTAGAATGTTTAGAGCCAAAGGTGGTCAACTGGTGCAGGGCTGTCTTTTTATCTTTGAAAGAACAATTGACAAAGGTAAAAAGAGGAAAGATCAAGAATTTTGGCTATGGATCGATCGTAATTTCTTTTTCCTTGGAGAGAATTCCTCTCTTGTAGCCACAACTTATGTCACTGGGTGTATCTGGACCGAGAGACCCATGGATGCAAATGTGTACAGATCTTATGGCTAGGCATGGTTCCCATTCTTAAATTGTATTTACCCCTACATTATTTGAATGGTTCAATCGAAAGGAGATGACTTTCACAGAATATTCATATTTAGGAATGGATTTCTATGGCGATCTAGAATTACCACTACCAGTTGGAGCAATGTGGGGTGCTATTGGTAAATTGTTTGACCAAGTATTTTTAGTTTTTAAAGTTTTTTCATTTTTTGTGTTTTTTTTGATTATTCGAACGACAAACAAATCATATATATATTATTATATATATATTTATATATTATATATTATTATATATATTATATATATATATATTTCTATATTATTAGATATAGTATTGGACCTTTTCACCCTGTAGGGGCCCCGGGAATGTGTTGGACCAGCACGAGACTTAGGGAGAGCGGTTATCCGAGACTTGGATTTGGCCGAGAATCTAGTTGAATTGCAAGATCACAGAGACAGACTAACCCTAGGTATTTCAGATGTCTGGATTGAGGAACTACCTATGTGATTGCAGCGCCACACTATTGGTGTACCGGGTCATTGGATGAGCCTCTTGCGCATGATAGCACAGGCAGTGACCTGTTATCATGAGCACCACTAGTCTACTTAGAGGTTTTTCTGCATGCATTTTAGTTTTGGGTTAGATGACCAATTTTTGTGTTGGACACAAACTGTTTGTAAAAACGTTTTACAACTATCTATTTTACTTTCAAGGTTTTATTATGGTTGAGTGATGTAATCTTATTCAACTAATGAAAATATTTACTCTACATATGTTGCAAATGCCTATCTAACACATAATTTGCTAAAGAGTTAGTTAATGTGTCTACATTTCTAGAAATATGTTGATATTGAATAAACTCAAAATACCTTTCCAAAATACGAACTCTAAGGAACATATGATAAATTGCCGGGTTTTGGACAGTATAAACGCCAGTAATTTGTAGTACAACGAGTTGTGAGTCAAGCCTTATGATAATTTGGCGAATACCAAGTGAAATGGCATCAGAGAGAAGTTCAATCAATGCGCTATACTCAACGATATTGTTTGTCAATCGACCAATGCAAATCCCTCTAAAAATCATTAACTCACTGCTTGGAGCGAAAATAGCCCATGCTATAGAGGATAGGTTCTACATATTACTACTAGCACCATCGACATAACCAACAAATGGTTCCAAAAAGTTCGACATCTACAACAACTGAAAAATGGATTACTTAACCAAATAAACCCTAAAAGAAACACACTCACACATGCAATCCAAGCATATTTACATGATCTTTTCCATACTTAATTAAGCATAGTTACATTTTAAATACAACCCATTTCTGGGCTTAGGCAATGGAATTCTGCCATAATCTACTAACTCATAGGCACCTTTCAAAAAAAATGCATATAACAATATAAGGGCCCATCCAAAGCAGTTCAAATTTTCTTGCTCCAAATATTATCAGACTCCTTATTGTTCAACAAGACCAGGTCACCTTTTGAGAAGACAAGAGGCTTGATATTTTGATCATATTGTGCCTTTACTCATTTCATGTGTGCTTCATTAGCCAACGCAGCATCACAATGAGTTTTGTCTAGATGGATTAATTCCAAGAAACGTAACTCTTCTTCAGAAGTATCAGGTAGCAGGTCAAATGCGAGCTTGAGTGACGAAATCTCACATTGAATTGGCAAGACTGCTTCCAAACCATACACCAACTAGAAGGGTGTGAATCCGATAGCATTTCTTATGGAGGTCCGGTATGCCCACAAAGCCGAGTACAAGATTAAATGAAAATTTCGTTTATGAACTCCAATCATTCATTGCAACATGCACTTAAGGACCTTGTTGATAGCCTCAACTTGTCCATTAGCCTGTGGATAATATGGAGTAGAACTATCATTTGACAATCCTAATTTGGCAGTCAACTCAACCATCATGTGATTGTGAAAATGTGACCGATGATCTGTAACTATGGCCTGTGGTACACTAAACCTGGCAACCACGTGGTTGAAGAAAAATAATGCATCCATTTTGCATTGTTGTTTAATGTAGGCATCACCTCGGCCCATTTGGTAAAAATTCAACAACGATTATAATATACCCATGCCCCCTGGCCGAGGTGGGGTTACATATCATAAAGTCTATGATCCATTTAGAAAAAGGTCCAACAACGACTACTGGATGCAAAGGTGTAGGTGGTAATCTTGTTTTCTGATCAAATATTTGACATGCATGACAACTTTTGATAGCAATTATGCAATCTTTGAATATGGTTGGCCAAAAGTAACTAGCATGGAGAATTCTCTATGCTGTCGCATATTCGGATAAATGTCCATCATAAGCACCTGAAGGGAATTCATTCAAAGCTTTCTCAGCTTCCTCATGAGTGAGGCACCTTCATAGAATCGTATCAATACCACAGTGATAAAGCGTGTCCCCAACAATCAGATAATTTTTGGCTTCGTATTTGATACGTTGCTATTGTGAGTGAGAGGTATCGGGTTGGAAAGCTTGGGTTTAGAGATAGATCAATATATCCCCACACCATGGATCACTTGACGAAATGAGAAACAGAGACTCATCGAAGATTGATGTTTCTGTTGTTGAGTCATTGGAGGATGAGGGAAGATCGAAAAGTAGTTCGACAAATGTGAGAGATTTCTTTGACTTAGACTTGATGAATTCTAAATCAAATTCCTACAATATAAATATCCACTTTAAATATTTTCCCCCTAGAAACTAACGTGACAAAATATATGTCATAGGGTTGCAATTGGAGATAATTGTAGTTTTATGTAGGAGGATATAGTGACTAAACCTTTGCACAGCTTGAATGACTGCGAAAGATAGCTTTTCAAAATAAGAATATTTTCTTTCTGTATCATTGAGATTACGGCCCAAATAATAAACTAGACTTTCTATTCCATCTTCTTCTTGGACTAAAACCATTCTGATGGTTGTATCTGCAGCGGCGAGATATAGGTAATAGTCTTGTTGATAGTTTAGGGCATACATTAATGATGCTCTAATCAGTGAATTTTTAAGAGCACTAAAGGAAGCTTAAGCAACCTGATCTCAATGAAAGGGTACCCCTTTCTTCGACAGACGATTAAAACCTTTAGCCATTTCAGCATAGTTTGGAATGAACCTCCGCAGAAAGTTTGCCTTCCCTTGAAGTTTTTGTATTTCTAATAAATTTGAAGGTGGAGGCAAGTCAAGTATTGCCTAAACCTTAGTTGGATCAAGTTGAATTTCATCTTTTGAGACCATGAATCCAAGCAATCGACTAGAGCTAACAAAAAACATACACTTATGTGGATTGAGCCTTATTTTGTAGTGTCGACACCGCAAGAATATTGCTCTAAGATGTTGTGGGTGATCAGTCCACTTTCATGAATGTGCAGGTAAGTCATCAAGATATGGTTGTACGATGTTCTTAATGTCATGGAAGGTATAGTTCATTGTCCTCTGGAATGTAGCCCCTACATTCTTCAAACCAAAAGGTAACTTTCTATACATGAATGTGTCTTGTGGACAAATAAATGCAGTTTTTGACTGGTCCTCTCGGCGGATATTGATTTGGTTGTAGCCGAAAAATCCATCCATGAATGAAAAGATTTCACATCTGGCACGTTCATCAATAATCTGGTTGATGAAGGGTGTAGGATAATTGTCTTTTGGACATGCTTTATTTACATCTCGGTAATCAACACACACTTGAATTGTCCCTTGTTTTTTCATCATAGGAACAATGTTTGATACCCAATCGGTAAGAGGTACAAGATAAATGAATCTAGCAGGCAAAAGTTTTTCAACCTCTGTTTTCATAGCAGCAGCTTTCTTTGGATGTACAGGATGAAGTCGTTGTCGTACTGGTTTGACATTAGGGTACATTTTAATTTGATGTTAAACAATTCTTGAATCAATGCCTGGCATCTCCTTGCAAGACCATGCAAATATATCTCTAAATTCACGAAACAGAGCACAGTAAATATCGAGTTCTAAAGGAGAACAAGATTTTCCAACATGAATGTTTTCTACAATATTAGGCTTGGTCAAAATGTCTATAGAAATGGTTTCTTCTATGTTAGACAAATTACACTCAGAATCTATTGAATCTATTCTAATGGAATTCGAAAAGAAATCTACAATTGAAGGGTGTACTAGATCATCTGAATCTGGAAGATGGGAACAATGATGATAATATTCCTGTGGTTCTTCTCATATCATCATTGATTGGACGATTCCCTCATCTGTATAATATATACAGGCAAAAGGATCTGAAGAAGTACTGTATTCAAATGAACGATCTACCCATTCAATCGGCGAATGTGGATTTGGAAATGTCGCATAAGCAATAAAAATTGATTGCTATGCAAGATCGATAGGGCTTAGTTGGCATAAACTCATTAAAACTTTCATCTTCAATACCGTTGGTGGTCCTCTTTAAGTCAGATGAAGTAGAGGATAACATATTACATGTCTCTACTCTCGCAACTTTCGAAATTTGAGATGGTGGAGGAAGTGTAAAAGTACCCATTAGGGAAGGATATTTGAAAAGACCTACAGCAACAGATTGAAGTAAAAGTGGTGGTCCGTTAACAAATAGAATGCTTCCCATAACTTGAGAACTAGAGGCAAAAAATGAGGTTTGGTTGATAACTGTTATACCACCTTTATGAGGAAATGAAATCGTACGAAATTACATGGAAACAACAACAACCATAGCATAAACCCATGGTTGACCAAGTAAAATGTTGTAGTCAAGAGGTTCGTCAACCACCTCAACCTCAATAGTTACCGTTTTGCCCCCTAGCTCTAATTGCAAATTATTCAAAATCCCACAAGAAGTATATGTTCTTCCATCAAAAGCTTTCAATGTGGTTTGTGACCTTGACAACGTAGGTGACCCCAATGTTTCCCAGCAGCTCATTGACATAATACAAGTAGAATCTCCCTCATATATTGTAGTTCAATGAATATTTTTGTTTAGAGCTTTAACCTGAATTAGAAAAACTAATTGTGCTGGTAACTGTGGCGTATATCCTGAGTGATTAAAAACCACAAGATTAGAATCCGTTGGATCTACTCCACCTATTGTTGATAGTAAATCTTGCTTCTGGGAGGGGAAATTTTGTAATACCTCAAGCATCGACATAGCAAAAGGAGACTGAGCAAGATCCTCTACTATGTTGTAATTTTGAGTAGCTCGAGCTCGAGGATTAAATGTTGATTTGTGTACAACTCCCTTTGGTGGCTTTATTGTTAACGCTGGTGCAATGGGTAGTGGAACATTTTCCGATGTGGTCGAAGTTGAAGAACCGGGTTGATCAGTGGCCTGATTATTTGACAGCATTGGTGGATTACCATAATCTTTACTATGTGTCTGAACCAAAATTTCATCTTTAGGTTTTAAGATGGATAACATTAATACCTGGGATGTGGAAGCATTTTCTATTGCAACCAAATTGGTATCCGAGTTTGGAAACGGATCTATCAACACTACGGACACAGTAGAAGTTTTTAACAGTTTAGAAACTTTCGAGCGGTGAGGAAAATCTCTTGTAAAGTGCTCATCATTACATATCAGACATGGATAATGAGGTTTCTTTCCCGGTCTAGAGGAATCAGATGACTTCTCTTGAGGAGGTTTTTTAGTTTTCTTTTTATTTTTCCCTTTATTCTTACTTCCTTTTTGCTTTTGATTCTTACCTTTGTCAAATGACACGACATTAATCTCAGAAGCAGGAACCTCAGATGCATTTACAGTTTGATTCAAAATGGCAAGTGATTGACCAGATGGTTTACTTTCCATTCGCGTGCTCGAGGAACCGATCACACCGTCGCCAGCATGAGAGTCCCTACTCGATGGTGGAGGTGGAATGGATTGATTTAGGTGCGTTGCATGTGGAATTTTGTCATAGAGTGTGCCGGATTGTCTGTAAATCAAACCCAAGTATTAGGCATGAGAAATCACTTGCTCTTCTATAAAAACTCCACCTTTAGCCACATCCTCGGTAATAGATGGCAATAAGGACTTAATGAACCACTCAGCTAAAAGCTTATTAGGAACATAGGTTTTAACCATTAGATGATGATGAGGCCACTCATGAATATGATCTGATATGTGAGTAGAGGTCGTCTTTTTAAAGTTGGTCAAAAGTTCCATTCCAATTTCATATTTGATGGGTAACTGGAAGTGGGTCAAAAAGGTAGTGGCCAAATTGGCAAAATTATTAAAAGAAGCTCTTGGCAATTCAATGTACCACTTAGCAGCTGAGCCAATAAGCGTTATTTGTAAAAGACAGAGTCTTATCGAATCATCATTCAAGGATTTTGAAGAACACCATAAATGATAAGTCATAACGTGATTTGAGGGGTATTTTCTGGGATTTCCATTAAATTTTGGAATATCGGAGGGAAACTTATGAGGAATTACCGGCCACCAAGGCGCATATAAAATTGGATCATTGGTAAGTAGGTTTAAATCTGGTAACTCTAAAGTTGCCACAAATGGCAACTACTGATTCAAATCAGGTTGAGCATATCCGGGATAAGATGGAATTTCCTGTGCCATAGTCCTTTACATACCTACATAAGGCGAATATCCTTGATAAGGTAGTGAGACATATCCGATATATGGATTAAAACCAAGTTGACCTTGCAATTGTCCGTAATCGGGTTGGGCTTTGTACACAAGGCCCTAATATGCTTGAAATTGTCCTTGCCCAGGTTGAGCTTGAAAAGCAGGTCCATACTCAGGTTGGACATTCTGAAAAGGAGGCTATTGATACTATGGCTGCCAAGGTTGTTGGGATAACGATTGTGAAGTCTGATATTGCCCCCCAATTCCAATTTGACCAGGTTGAGGATAAACTAAACTAGTAGCAACTTGAGTCGCTCTAGGTAATGGCACACTAACCTGAGGTAATTGTACCCTAGAAATAAGCAGTTGTTGTATAAGAGCCTGAGAAGTTTGAGTTTACTGACTTGAAACTTGTCGTTGCGAGGTAGCAAAACTAACTTGTACAGGTTGAGATGCAACTGGTTGAGCTTGTGTCTATGGTTCAATAGTCACAACAGGTATATTCGAAATAGTTGGCTTAGTTTGCATAGGTTGTGTTGGGTACACAAGCCTTGGTTGTGGTGGCATAGTTGGCTGCCATTGACAGACTCTCATTTCAGGTTGACTTGAATACGGTGGGACATAACCATAGGGTTGCCCTCCTTGATAAGGAGGATGCATTGAATAGGTATATTGTTGACCATATGGTGGCATTCCAGTGTTAAGAGGATATACAAGTCTTTGTTCACCGAATTTCCCAGTTTGATACTCGTATTGGTAAGAAGGATTAAGCTGTTGTCCTTAATAAGAAGAACCAAGTAAAATTCCTGATGATGACATGGGTGATGACCATGGCAAAGAAGAAACCCTTAAGTGGATTCCAGACATAGATTGGTAACCAACTGGGACGGATGGCTATCCATATAAATGTGACTCAGGTGTGGTAGAAAACATCAAGGAAGTAGCAACAAAGGATTCTACCGCAATTGCATCGGATGTAGTAGTTTGGGATGTTTGCAGTTGTTCAACATGGTTAACTAACCCAAAAGTTTACCTAATGACTCAAGTGGTATTTCAGAGGCAACAGTAAAACTTGGAACAATAGAACGAGGAGGAGATTGAGAATAAAGAAACAAACCAAGCCCAAAATGATGTGGAGTCCTGGGGGTAGAATCTTCCTCAACTTCTTCCTCTAAAACAATCCAGGTGGAAGGATTTCACCGTCACGTCCGAAATAGACTTCTGGTGTTAAAGACAAAGTTTCGGGAACTATAGATGACTGAGGCATTTCAGTAAAAACTTCGAAATGTTCAAGGTCAAAGTCTATATGTCCTGGTAAAAGAACTTCAGTTTCAATGGAAGGTTCGTGAACAACTTCTAGTTCATAAATTTCTTTGGTTTCAACTGCTATAGGTTCTAGATCAAATTCCAATTGAACTGGTTCAAGTTCTGAAGTAGTTTCTGCTTGGTTAACTTCAATTTGTGGATCAACTTCAGTTACTTGTTCACTTGTTTCCATTATAGTGGCCATAGGTAGTTGAGTAGCTTCTTCTTATGTAATAGATGCTCTAGAAATGGTTGGAGTAACTTGAGTCTCAGTACTAGCTGTGATAGGCAGCTCTGGTAATTCAGATGAAGTACCAGAAATTCTTGATGTACCAGAATCAATTTGACTAGTCCACCTTGATCGAATAGGAGTCACTTCAGTTGGCAAGGACGGTTTTCTCGTAACTCTCCTCGAACGACGGAGTGGAGGTTGATTTTCCTCCAGAATTTCTGATGGTGTCTATCAACCTAAACTCAACTAAGGAATAATGATGTTATTCTTGGTCAATTAATTTTTACGACACTGAAACACAACTTTGCTTTTTCAATTTTAAAGAGTCGAGAAAAAACAAAAGATGACTCTAGTCGCCTTCGATGTTTAATGAGCCTGAAGGGACAAGTGCTCAAATGATCCTTTTCTTTTAAGGAGTCGAAAAGGAATGAAAGTGATTGCTTTGGATATTCTAGACAAAAGGGATTACCAGACTAATCACAAAACTACAATATACACCTTGGTAATAAATGAAAGAAAAATTATCAAGGATTTAACGTACGACAGTCAATATTTCTGAATGTTGTGTTCGGTGCATTGCGATTGATAAGACGGTAGACTCGGCTTCCTAGGGATAAAGGGTTTTAACCTATTGGGGTCTCCTACTATATACTCGACGGTACAGGGAGCACAATTCTGTTCTAGGACTTATCGAATCAGAGAGGAGGAATCACCCAACCTCAATGAAAACGACAACCACTAGGTTTAAAGACGTCGGAACATGTCTCTAGCCTAGACCTCTAGATGTTTTCGTTAAGTTCCAATGCGTTATTAGATTAAGTGATGTAAATTTTAGGTTGATCTTGCTTAAAATTTTCCTTTGAGGATTCACCACGGGATGTTTTTTGAAATTCCTAAGAATGCAACTAAAATGAGAAGCACTCTTTTAATTTATTTTCAACAATGAAAATCCTAGCTACAAGGGATAGACCATATAAGTACTTTTTTAACAAACAAAAAAGAGCACAAACTAATGCAATTCCCTAAACCATTCCTTTTGAATGCACAAACTCAAACTATAAAATGCAAATCGCATGTATTTCTTTTCAGTTTCCCTTAATGTGAACGATACAATAGGAAAAGCTAATGCACAAATGATTCAGAACCTTTTCATAAAAAATGACGATTTGTGACAATTTCTTTTAAAGGGGAAAGGAAGACTGTACGACACTTTCAAATTTAAAGAAATGAATATTTTCAACACTTTAAATGAAAATACAAATCAAATGCACAAAGAAAGCAATCGATTATTTGTGAAGGAAGATTTTATGACACTTCGTTTTACGAAGAAAATGACTACTTGACGACACTTTTATATTGACAAAAACAATCGATCAAAAATATATTTCGATAGTGGATTGCAAATGATAAAAAATACATTAAAAAAATCCAACAAACCAGTCTAAATTGGGTCAAAGAAGGAGACAATGGATTGTTCTTAGAGACAAAACTTCATTTACATTCAACAAGCAATTCAAACTACTGAAAATTGACAAAATTGTTCAGTTCCTAGATATGAAAACTGACCCTAAAAGGTCAGCGCAGGCAACAGTTAGAGACAGTGCACTGAATTGCACTGTATCTAAGCAAGAGGTGCACTACAGCGTACTGTGTCAGTCACAGAAGTGCACTGATTACTGAAAGCATCTTTATGCCTGAATTTGACTCAATCTTCAGTAAATTTAGACTTGAATTCAATAAATGACAGAAGGTACAGTATGTCAAAGTCCTTTAAGAGACCGATAAGCTACTACAAGGGGTAGGATCGTTCCCTAGTGGAATAGCCAATTTTTTTTAGGAAAATTTAGTGTTTCTTCAAACGCCTAACCCTCTAGACCTAATAGCTAGTCTAGAAACAACAGTCAAACTAATTCGCTACTTTTCATATAATTAATAGATAAGAGGAGGAGGAAAAGAAACCAACCTATAACTTTCGCTTGCTCCCATTCTCCTTTGATCGATTTCACCACTCCTTTCCATACTTAACTCGCTTGGCAAGTACCTACACGCAAGCTGAGACAGAAACCCATCAAAGCATACAATAGGGATCTGTTAATTAAACATATCATAGAATCCAGAATATGATATACATCATACAAACACATGAATGGAAAAAGCTTTGAATTCTTTATTGATAAAAGGAAAGATTACAACTCATGAATGTTCATGCTTGATTCAGTGTCTTCCTTCCAGTTTCGATCCCCTCTCTCCTCATGAAGCAACAATTCGACATCATTACAATATTCTTACTAATCTCATTCAAGCAACATTTCCTTAGCTCAATAAATTCCAACCTAGACTAGCCTTTGAATGCTTGGTCAATTTATAGCTGAATGGAGGTGGTTAAGCCATTAATGGCCTTCATGAATGCTCTGCCAAATTTGGGAAGTGGTTCCATGGAGGAAGGGATAATGGATTGAGGTTCATTCATCCTCTTCCTCATCCAAATGCAAGCTCAATCAACCTGGAAACTTCCAAAAGTATCCATTGGATGAGGAATCCAATGGATTCATTTAAAAAATTTGATGAATCTCGCTTAGCACAAGTGAAACAAAGGCTAAGTACATTGTAGTACACCCAGTCAGTGCAGTTTCTGCATTGCAATGCAGCCTGATAGAAGGCTACCTATGCTGATCTCCTTAGGGACACTTTTTGGATGAATGGTGTCATGGAAACTCTTGGGAGGCAAGCATGATGTAGGTTGACCTCATTAGGGAATGAAAACAATTAAATTAGGGCTTGATGGACCCTAATAATACAGATCTAGAAGTCGGGATTGATGTGCCCAAATTGATCTGTAACACTGCCTCAACCTACAAATCTTAAAGGAACAATGTGTTTTTCAATTAAACCCTTGTGGCCAAGGAGCTGCAAAAGAGGAAGGCCTTATGGCTATTTTTAAGGGGTTGTAATGACCCTTGTCTTATGGAAAATATGTAGATATGATGCTAATGGTCCCAATCTTAGTACATTCATGTATATAATTTAAATATTTTCCTATCACCTTGCATTTTGTAAATATGATAAATATTTTGTGGTTACCTTGATGTACATGTTGAAGTTCCACTTGCATGATTATTGGAAAAAACTCTCAGTTATCCTAGTGTACATGGGGAAGATCATAATTATTCTATGGAATAGAAACACCTAGTAATATTTTCACACTGAACACTATATAATAAACTTAACCCTAATATCTTAGTGAAGAACAGGTAAATAGCTAGACTCTGGAAGGGTTTTTGGATTGATTGTTAGAGAAACTCATTGCAGTTAGGTGTGCCAATGTGTGGTGAGTATTAGTGAGTGCTAGGGAAACATAAGGGAGCACTAGGTCAAAATGCATGCAAATGAATGAATAAGAGTGTGTGACAGGGAGTGTCAATGACCTCCAGGTGTGGTAAGAGGGGAGTGACATGGTATGCTAAGCAACGCTAAGTAATTCTAGCATGCCAGAGCGACATGCAGTCAATATGTGCTAGGTGCCAAGGTGTGCCAAATAGTGCTAGGAAGCGTTAGGGAGCGTTAGGGAAACACAAGGGAGAACTAGGTGAAAATAATGCATGCAAATGAATGATTAAGAGTTTGTGACACGAAGTGTCAGTGATTTCAAGGTGTGCTAAGGAGGGAGTGACAAGGTATGCTAGGTAGTGCTAATGCATTCTAGAGGCCAGGGAAACATGACAAGATGTGCTAGGTGCTAAGGTGTGTCAATGCATGCCAGGGTGAGTTATGGAGTGTCAGGGAAAAACAAGGGAGCACTAGTTTCAAATGCATGGAAATGAATGAATAAGAGTGTGTGATACGGATTTTCAACGAATTATAGGTGTGCTAAGGAGGGAGTGACAAGGTATGCTAGGTAGTTCCAGGGAATTCTAGAGTACCAGGGCGACATGCCAAGATGTGCCAAGTCCTAGGGTGTGCCAATGTGTCAAGGAGTGCCATGAGAACAAAAGGGAGAACTAGTTCAAATTGCATGGAAATGAATAGATAAGAGTGTGTGATAGGGAGTGTCAGCAAGTTCCAATTGTGTTAAGGAGGGAGTGACAAGGGTATATGCTAGGCAGTGCCAAGGCATGCTAGATTCTCAGGGCATGTTAGGGTGTGGTAGGGTCTGTTAGGAAGTGGAAAATCATGCCAAGGAATGTAGGGGATGATAATGTGTGCCATGTAGTTCCAATGGATTGTTATATGTGCCAAATGTTATGGCATGTGAAGATGTAAACTATGTTGCTTAGTTGTTTTATGGGCACTCTTGGATGTGAGCCTTGACTTGGTAACTTGCTAAGTGGGATGAGTTAATATTGGACATGAGAAGCCTAAGATGATTTATAGTCCATTAGGGGAACAAGGCATAGTCTAGTTGTAGTAAATGTAACTTGGTAAAGTTGTTGTAGTTGAGGCAAGACTTGGTTGGGTTCCTAAGTCTAAAATAAAATAAGGGTAGTTATGAGGGAAGGATAATTAAGGAGTGCCATGGCATGCCAAGGAATGAAAAGGTGTGCTGAGATATGCCAAATAGTGTCAATGCATGTCAATGAGTGTTTGGGAGTGTCAAGGAATCATAAGGGAGAACTAGGTCAAAGTGCATGGAAATGAATGAATAAGAGATTATGCCAGGGAGTGTCAGTGAATTTTAGGTGACCCATGGACGAAGTGTGTTAGGAGGATTTCATATTGGGACTTGTAGGAGGAAAGCCTACTGTTGTGATAAGAGTATGGAAAAAGTAGTTTGAGACAAAGGGAGACTTTGGTCTAGGCACAACACTATTTTTTCAATGACTTGGTTGGGTTCCTAAGTCACAAAAAAGGTAAGGTTATCTATGAGGGCATGAAAACTAGGGAGTGCCAAGGTGTCCATGGAATTTCAAGAAGTGCTAACACATGTTATAAAGTTCCAAGGAATGTTAGGCATGTCAAGACATGCCAAGTGCTAAGGCATGCCAATGTGTGCTAGGTTCTAGGATGTGACACCAACACATGCTAGGGATTGCCAAGGAAACACAAGGGAGGACTCGTTTCAATTACATGTAAACGAATGAATGTGCGTGTGTGATATGGAGTGTTAAAAACTTATAGGTGTGCTAAGGAGGGAGTGACAACGTATGATAAGCAGTGCCAATAGATGATAGAGTGCTAGGAAATCCTACTAAGATGTGACAAGTGCCATCGTTTGCCAATGTGTGCCAAGGAGTGTTAGGGAGTGCTAAGGAAACACAACGGAGCACTAGGTCATAATGCATGGAAATGAAGGAATAAGAGTGTGTGGAATGGAGTGTTAGTGAGTTCCAAGTGGGTTAAGGAGGAGTTACAAGGCATGCTTGGCAATGCTAAGGAATGCTAGAGTTCTAGGGTGACATGCAGCCAAGATGTGCCAATGCATGTAAGGAATTGTTTGCTGGCAGTGCCAGGGAAACACAAGGGAGAACTATGTCAAAATGAATGGAAATGAACAGATTAGAGTTTGTGATTAGAAGTTTCAGTGAGTTCTAGGTTTTCTAAGGACAAATTGACAAGGTATGCTAGGCAGTGTTAAAGCATGCTAGAGGCTAGGGCGACATGCCAAGATGTCATAGGTGCTAGGGTGTAACAACATGTGTCAAGGAGTGATAAGGAGTGTTAGGGAAAAATAAGGGAAAACTAGGTAAAAATGCATGGAAATGAATGAATAAGAGTTTGTGACCAAGAGTGTCAGTGATGTCTAGGTCTGCTAAGGAGAGAGTGACAAGGTATACTATGTAGTGCCAAGGAATGCTAGAGTGTTAAGGCGGTAGCCCAAGATGTGTCCGGTGCTAGGGTGAGCTAGGGAGTGTTAGGGGGTGTAAAGGAAACATAAGGAAGAACTAGTTCAAAATGCATGGAAATTAACGAATAAGAGTGTGTGAGAGGGAGTTTCAATGAGTTCTAGGTGTGTTAAGGAGTGAGTGGCAAGGTTATATGCTAGGCAATGCCAAGTTATGCTAAACTACGAAGGCATGCCAGGAAGTGCCACGATGTGCTAGGGAGTTTCAAAGCATTCCAAGGAATATAGGGGATGTTAACGCATGCCACATAGTGCCAAGGCATTCTAAGACATGTTAGGTGCTATGGCATGTCAAGATGTAAATTGTGTTGCTTAATTGTTTTAGACCAAGGTTGGATGTGATGAGCCTTGTCTTGGTAACTTGTTAAGTGGGATGAGTGACATTGTACATGAGTACCCTAAGATGAGTTACAAGTAGTTCTTAGGTGAACAAGGCATAAGTTGAATTTCCATGACACATGAGAATTCAGGTCTGGCCTTAGATTTTTTTATGCGGACACACTCTAGTGCCACAACACATCTACTATGCAGAACAAAATCTGCCATGAAATAAAAAGTAATGGATTGAATGCACATAGTTTAGGGTCTGCACATCTTCATATGTTAATGCTTATTATTGTGATATACAATAGCCATTTATATGTCTGGTGTAAGACTCCTCTAGAGATTTCTATCCAACAACAACATCTCTGTGGTAAAATGTGTATTGTCAAAGGTTGCTCCATCAAAAATAGCAACCAAAAGGGACCAGCTTACCATGCACATATATGAAGAATTAAGAATATTGTTATATATGAGTGCTCATGTGGAGGTATGGGACAAAATTACACAGGCAACAAACCTTTTTGTTCAACCAATCAAGATATAAAAAGGAAAATGTGTGATTCTATATACATGTGTGATAGTATTTGGATAAATTCCAACCTAACCCACAAATTTGTTGACATTTTGTTGGAGCTTACCTATAATTGTTCCTAAATTTAATAAAAATGTAAAATATGACTAAATTTTCAATACAAAATATAAATTGATAGGAACATCGCCAAATTGTGAAAGTGTAAAAATTGGTATGGTTTAAAGAGACCAATCCCTTTGAAAATTCTTAAATGTGGTAATGAAGGTTGAGCCTTGTTCTACAACCCCTTTGGGCATCCATCTTAGGAATTGGTGTAAGATGCAACACTTTATAATAATTTTTGTAGCAGTGATGTCAACACTTGTATAGTGACATGGGGTTGAAGTTGGCTTGTCAAAGCTCATTGTTCTACTTTGGAACTTCTCTAGGGTGATGCCTTAGATGATTTGGAGTACGAGGGCATGATTTTATATTTAGTTTGCATTGAAGAAGCTTTGGAGGTTAGATACTGTAGAAAAACCCCTTGTTCTGAACAGGGAAGCACATGCCACTGAAGAAAGTAACAACAAGTACACATATTTGAAACTCAAATCACATCACTATTTATTACTCTTTGAAACAAGAAATAACTAAAAATTTCAAACACTACTATTCACTTTTCCTTTAGTCTAGAAGGTACAATGAATCTAGAAACATGTACAACAATGTCTCAACTTTCTTAACTCCTAATCCTAATGCACCTTCCTTGCATGGATATATAAGACAATTAAAGTATGCCGCTAGTGAATATGATATGAGATATACAAACATGATTCCTTAGCTAAGGCTGAGAAATAATAACTAGGGAAGTTCTCCTTTCAATTGTGCATGAAAAAACTAAATAAAGCAAATAGTTTCGCTACTCTAGGTGCCAGAAATGAATCCACTGCCTAAGGTAAGTGCTTTGCCCAGAACAATATATTGAGGACTCAGAAACTTTGTTGCTTCCTTCAAGAGAGGTGTATGCCAAACAGAACTAAGCTATCATGCACTATCCTCCAAATTCATTCACCTTTAACATAAATCTTGTGCCTAGAAAAAGACAAGAGACCAATATCCAACAGAATTCACTGACCAGCCAGAGACCCTTGTGCTCAAACAATGACATAATAAGGGACTATCAACTAGGGTGTAATATTTCACCACCGAAATTGACAAGAGATAGAAGGGGTCAAAAACTATGAGACCTATTTTTCAAGAACAAATGAATTAATCCACACTTGATGATCCAAAATGAATTCAATCCTTCTTTATCTATAGATTTTCCAGAGGGGTTTCATATTCTTAAGTGATTGAGTAAACCTTACCCCAAACCCTAAATTTGGGTTTTTTAAGCCCATTTTCCCCAAAAATTTCCCAACAATGGGTGTTTTTGGGTTTTTTCCCCTTTATGGAGGACTATAGTCTATGAGGATGGATAGGATATTACGTCCCATTCATCCTCCATTTGTAGAGGACGTTACATGGCACCTAATAAAAGAAACTATGCTTTAGTTTAGGAGGTAATAACTAAATGCTTATTTCTTTCCACATAGGACATACATCTTGCAAAAATGATCATGGGGTACAAATACTACAAAAGGCCTAAATCTTACTAGCATTTTCATAGTCCAAGAAGAAAAACCCTTTTAGGTGAAACAAGGTCAGTACCACATACTACAAGAACAAATGACAAATTCAAAAACAATATACTTATTCAATGAAATAATGATGAATCATATTAGCGCACTTTAAATTTGATAGCTCTTGAGTTGCAGTGTCAATCAAAATTTCTCAGGTTGGATCATAATTAAGTACTCAATTTTGTTTTGGGTCCAATTTGGGGAAAGGAGGAGCTCTTGGTGACAATGGGATGATCAGGCTTTTCAGAAGGGAGGTTTGCTATACTTTTTAGCATACAAGCCATTCATTCTAGTGGAGGAGATATAGAGAAGCCTTTAATAAGGATATTTCTAAGATCAATTTGGAGGAAAATCCATTTTTAACGCTTAAACATAGTTCTAGATTCAAACAAGAGTAGTCATTTTTCAAAACAATTATTAATTCCCAAGAAATTGGAGCCAAGCTAACATGTTAACCATTTATTATTCTACTAGACAAGGAAGCATTTATGAAAAGTCCTTTGCCCTTTGATCCAGTATTTGATGTAAATCTCTTGATTAGAAATGTAATAAGAGATGGAGTTTATATTAAGGAAAAGGGAAAAGTAGAGGGCCAGTTAATAATTATCTCTAAAAAACTCTCAATAGAATCTTAACATATTTGAAATGGAAAATGATAACTCCATGGTTATTTTTTGCTTTAGAAACTTTGCTAATTTCCATGATTGAATCATGTATTCATGCCTTGAAAGAAGCTCACAAATGTTTTTGATATTGGTTGATGCAAAGAAAATGTGCAGAGTTACACTCACATAGAGGTATGGAAAAATAGTATGTGGAGCTTGTTGTCCCAGACTCCAAACAAAGAATGGACAAAAGGTGAAAAAACCAAGTCAAAAGGTATGTGTAGCTTTTGTCATGCAGAGGTAGGTGTTAACTCCACACTCTACAATGAAGGCTTTGCAGCGCAAGTGACACAAAGGTTTGCATGCAGAACTTTGGATTAAAAGGAGTGGAGCTTGATGCTACATGTCCACTATTAACCCACTTTCTGTATGAGTTACAGGAGATAAAAATAATGATATATGGGAGATACAAAGTAGATACTATTGTTATTCAAATTTAATAAAAACTATTACTATGTCTTCCTCGACATAAAAGAAACATCTTCCATAAAATATTTTCTCCATGAACCTGATTTAAAATGAATCTCTTCCGTTGATGCACCCAGCCACAAATAGAAATGATGTTGATGGGCCAATTTCAGTTTAGAAAATTCACAATTAGTTTCAATTGTAAGATCTCCTATTTTCAGTTCAGATTTCAGTTACAAGCAGTGAAATAGGACTCACCGATCAATTGTGATTAATCATGAGTCGGAATTTACTCACTCTCCAAATGATATGATCTAAATATTTGTGATTCAAACTCACGTTGACCAATTTTAGCTCATGGTCAATGCAATTTTGACTTGAGACTTGCTGATTAAAGCAAATTCCTGCGATTAATTCTAGTTTATTCGATTTTCAGCCTTGACTTGATGAGCATGCGTTTTTCAAGTTTAGGTATGCCACATTGCTAAAAACTAAATACTAGTCATTCCAAAATTTATTTCTCATTTCTCAGGAACAAAACTCATATGTTGATACCTTCAGTAATCAATCACTACTCACTATTACACAATCTAGACTCTATGTCATGGAACCACCAAGGTGAGCCTAAGTCCAGACTCCATATCGGGCAGTTGCCAATGTGTGCTCTATCCATACTCCATATCGACCCTTGGGTAGTCGTGCATCACCTTCAGTGTGTGTTACCTTTAGGCTTAGTCACTTCACTATTCAACAATCAAGGTACATTGGCACCTGGCTTAAATAATAGGTATATTACTATGTTGAAGTTTCAATGTTGTTTTCAGAGGCAATTCTCAAGTTTCATTGTTCAAAAATCGAATGTTCGGTGTATTCCTTTGGTTATGACTTTTCAATCCTATAAATGGGGCTTAAATAGATTTTAAAAATGCACTAAGAAATGGTTTCATACCAACCATCGACCAAGTCATCAAGCATTCCTTCCTTGGTTGATGTCTTGCCGACTTCAAAGGCTTTAACCATGCATTCACAACTTTGGGTATTTTTGTTCTTCCAGAATTTGTTATTGATGTATTGGTTCAGTTGTCTTATGCTAAACGAACTTGAAAATTCAAAATTACAATGCAATATATGTTAATAATATTTCCTTTAAGTAGCATTTCCTCATATATACCTAATTGTGTTTCAAGGTCATTGTTGGGTCTTGAAATTGTTATTCATTTCCATTACACTTTCACTATTATGTCCATTATATCACCTCCATTTCACTACCATGTCACTACATTCATCTCACTTTCATTATCATTGGGTCACATTTATGTTTTTCCAAACTTTATTAATTCTTAGCCTTTTTAAGTGAATTTGTGGTTTAAAATTAGAAAATAATGAGCATATGCTTATACCTAGCAAGTGGGTTGAGATTGTTGACATGTGTAGGTCAAAAGGAGGCTTCTAGAAGACCTTTATGTGGCACCCTAAGGCCAAATTCGAATTTGAGTGGAGATGATCATGGGATCATGAGGATATGTGTCACATTTCCTCTTTGTATTGAAACTCTAAGAATACATGTTTCTTATCATTTCCTATTTTGATTAGAACTCTAGAGGTATAGGGAGAGATTCATGGACTCTCATTAATGAGATGACTTTTCATATTTTTGTATAAATAGGAGATCTCTCTCCTTCATTTGGTAGTCTGAGAAAGCTTTTTAGTTTTGGAAAGTTTTTGGAAAGCTTTGGAGAGCTTTGTAAACTTTCGTAATTTTGAAGAATTTGAATAAAGCTTTGATGTTCTCAACATGGAAGGAGATGGGAAATAGATGTCATGGAGCATATTAGAATGTAAGGTAGAGTATATTGTATTTTCTAGTTTTGCTTTGATTTCATTCAAGTATGTCATTTTATTGTTTTCAAGTTTAATAGTTTAGATTTTCCATTCATGCAAGTTTAATTCCTGCAAGTGTCTTCAACCGGTTGATTGTAGATTTATCTAACTGTGTAATCTATGCTTAGCAAAATAGTCCAAGAAAGTATTTTCCAATTGGTGATTGGAGCATTAGAGCACATTCATGCAAGTTTAATTCCTGCAAGTGTCTTCAACCGGTTGATTGTAGATTTATCTAACTGTGTAATCTATGCTTAGCAAAATAGTCCAAGAAAGTATTTTCCAATTGGTGATTGGAGCATTAGAGCACACAGTAGATTAGTTTTCCTTTACATGTTTTGTATTTGCTTTCCATTTCAATTTTATTAGAATAGTCATTACATAAATGAATGTTTCCAAAGCCTTTCGTTGATGATTAACCCTCAAACTAAATGGCAAAATGTTGTGTTTATGAATGAGATTTCTTGTTATTCATTAGTTTAGTGTTAAATAACTTAATGCCATTTTCTTATCAATTTAGTAACTCATGATTTAAATAGATATTTCCAAGAGCCCTTCATCGATGGTTGAACCTAATACTAAGTGGTGAAATGTTTTACTAATGACTGAATTTTTCCTTGCATTTCATTTTCAGTTTTAGAACAATGAAGTATGGAGTCCCTAAAAGAAAATGCTATTTCAAGGAGGTAGTTCTCCAAAAATTGTGTAGCGGAGTGAAAAAACACTTCATTTAGTTACATGCCTTGTATTTTCTTTCCATTTTAAATAGCATTATCATTTTTTCTTTCATTTCATAGACATTTTTCCAGCTTAGATTAATCTAAAGATTCAAAGTTTTGATTTGTTCATTTCCTTTTCTCCCTTCTTTAGAAATTAGATTTCAACATTAAGGGTCATTAGATTTAGTTGTCCATTAACATTTGGAGATTTCATTTAAAAGCATAAATTTTCTTTCTTAGGTTAATTTCCTTAAGCATGAGAAACAAAACCCCAAAAAACAACATAAACTATAAAACAACAAAGTAAGAGAAAGGTTAACTAAGCACATATAGTGCACCACATTTCATCAGTTTACGATCTTCGGATTGATCATTTATGTAGAGAAATTTAGGAAACTAAATTGACTAGACATTTTGGTGATTAGGAGAACTTATTTCTTACATATAAAAAAACTAATAAAAACTAATAATTTCTCGAGTATGCTCTCCTCCTACACTTTGTGTGATCTGGAGGATCAGAAAAAGAATTGTTATGTTAAAAAAAAAAAAAAAATCCAACTGCTTTGATAGGTTCAGTTGTTCAAGATTGACTAGTTATGGTTTGTAGTGACCCTCAAAACACTGTGTCCTATTTTAATAAGATTTTGCAAATTAGCTATGAAATGCAGCCCTATTCTACAGCGAACTTTGTGTTTCATAGCTATTTCCAAGGTTTAGCAGGTTACAGGTGCCCAATGAAGAAAATCGACCACATGAACATCTCTAGAATCGTCCCAACATGGATTCTATCCTAGTCACCCAACCCAGATCGATAAAAGAACCAGCTTAAGACCTCAGTCAAAGTCCTGTTTTTAGCACATTTACTTTGAAGCCTTTGCTTCCTGAAATTGGGAGCCATTAGATTCCAATCCATTGTTGTGATTAAGACTTCATCAAAACCTCCGTTGTTGTGATTAGGACTTCATCAAAACATGTCAATGAAAAATCCAATTGTGCAAATCATCTGAGCTTTAGTTCAACAGGAAAACATTGATTTGTAAATAAGAATGGGAAGAGATAAATCCAATTTTCTGTGTAAGCAAGACAAGTTTCATTTAAGCGGTGGCATTTTAACAAATTCCCAAAGTATCATTTACCAAATGCCATGTTCAATTTTTTGGATTTGTTTGTTGGCTTTGATCTCTTATTTGTGACCACATATGATATCAAAACCAAACTTCAAAGTATGCGCTCAACCGGAATTCAAACGGCCATCCAGAGGTCTCTCTAAGGTCTTTCCAGTAGTTATCGAAGCTGTAAAATCTTTGCAAGAATTTCCTGAGACTGGCTGGTTCACTTTCTATTTCCTGTGCTGTGATTGCATCTAAAAAATTTTAAATTTATTTTACAGCCAAATGGAGTGATTCACAAAAACGCAGAACAATAAAAATGTCAAACTTTAACTGCGCAACCCAACCAAATGGAAATGAATTAGGAAAAAATAAAACATGGGGTTTTTCGAGGACGGGGTCAACTAGATAACCCAGAAATAGTTTTAAATAATTCACAACGGTTTGGGAGAATTTCTTGATTCTCTGAAGCCTCTTTTTTCATGCTGCGTGAAGAAAAACGAATTTGAATTAACGAACAGACTGTTGATTTAATTCAACGTGCTTGGAGAAGGGAATTCTGATTTGGGAATCAATTGTATGTTGACATTCAATCTTACTCCACCATGTCTTTCGATTTAATTCCTCACGTCTTTAACTCGCATTTCATCACACACTTGTTTAACAGCAAGACGTATCCCAATCGAATACGACTCTTCTCTTGAATTGTTACACAAAACTCAAGGATGTGGCAAAGTATTCAACGTAAGAATGTTGCTCTTAAGGATCATAAGCGTAATTATGTGGTATTTGATTCCAAGAATGATCCAGCAAAGGAAGCTGCCAACTTTACCGCACAGGTTATTATTATGAATCATCCAGGGTAGATTGGAAATGGTTATGGCCCTATGTTGGAATGCCACACTTTGCCACATTGCTATCAAGTTTTTTGAGATCATGACCAAGGTTGACAGGCATTCTGGCAAGGAGCTAGATAAGGAGCCCAAGTTCCTTAAGAATGGAGATGATGGATTTGTTAAGATGATTCCAACCAAACCCATGGTTGTCGAAACCTTTGCTGAGTATCCTCCATTGGGTCGTTTTGCAGTTAGGGACATGCATCGGACGGTTGCTGTAGGAGTGATCAAAGCTATTGAAAAGAAGGAACCTAGTGATGCAAAGGTTACCAAGGCAGAAGCCAAAAAGAAGTGAATGTTCCAGAAAAGTGATTGGGAATGGAGAATTGTGTGCTGCATTTTGTGTGCTTCCATACTTATTCTTCACTATTTTCCTGATAGTATGTTAGTAGAGTTAGTTTGCTAAATGCAGAATTGGGTTCTTGATCGACAGTGGCATAGGTTACATTATTTTCTAGTAAATACTTTTTAATGGTTACATTAGGGTAAAGTTGATTTAAGATTTCGTAGTTACAGGGAAATCATCAGTTTGTCTGCATTGCTAGGAAATCTATGCAATTGATTGAGAGAGTATGGGCATTAATGATTTCTTTTATTGGTATATTTTTAATTTTTTTATTGCCATCTGTACATGACATTTTTTCCGGATTGAGAAGACTTGTAATTGATATTAAAACGCAGTTTTACAAAAAAAAAAAAAAATCAATGAAATGTATATATTATTTGCTCATTGTTCTGAAAGGTATTGATTAAATTTTGGACTGATGATGAAACATGAATGGCTAACTTTCTGTTCGAGATTTTTATCTACAGAAATTGTGCACGTTCCATAGCTAAAACCATTCCGCAGCGAAACATCAATTTTGCAACTGAAAAACCTCATTGTTCAAATCAGCCTAACTTTCTCATACGAAATCGGATTTAGATGATTCAAACGTCATTGGAAAGATATCAACGAGATCTATACAATGAGAAATCCATCATTAGAGTTTGAAATAGTAAATAATGAAACAAATTGCTGAAAATATACAACAGTTAACTTGAGGCACTAATCCTGAGGCAGGTATAAATTCTTTTGGTTTTCCTTTGTGAACTTGTTTCATTAATACGAATTCTTAGTTTTGTGTCTAAATATCATAACTAGAGAGATTGATCACCTCTCTCTTTTGATAGTCTTACATTTCATTGCAGAGAAAGTATTAGTTTTTTTTGCAGGTTCCACGAGGAAAGACAAATGACTACAAGAGAATAGTGTCTCTCTCAAGAGACCAATTTGTTTCATAAGAGGATGATCAGCAACAAAGAAAAACATGCTAATGCAAAATCAGATCCAAACACTTGAAAAACTTTCAGATACTATTGTCTCCATTACATCCATACTTCATAATAAACCATTCACCTCATTTCCATTCATAATTTCCATTTACATTCACAAATACTTTCCATTACTTTTTGTCCACTCCTAACCCACAGATAAAAGCAAGACGCTTGGTTACATGCTTATTGCCCATTGTCATTACTACTTTCCATTGCCATCTTCCATTTTCATTTTCCCTTTCCTATCATTTTCATTTCGCAAATAATCCCTGCTTCAATGCAAATTATTTAGTCCATAGTCCTTTGAGTCTAAGTTCCTTGTAAAAACACCTTGAGGCTTGCATTCCTTAATGGCAAGTCCTCATGCTGATGAACAATGAGAATACATTAATGTCCTTTGTTCATCGGATCTTCTAGGTGACTCGACATTGACAAATTTATTCGTACCTAGCAAGATGTGTTTGGGCACCTTGACTCTCATTGTCATCAATGGTGAGAGTTCTCATGTTGACTAGTGGCATCCATTAATGGCTAGTAAGTCAATAATTTCCTACTATGTTCGACATCAGAACATCTCTTCACATAATAGGAATTGTGCCAATGAGTTTTGAATACATGAAGACTATTATTTTCAGCATTTTGGTGCAGATATAAAACAGATCATCACTATTCAGCAGTAGATTCAACAAGTTTTAGTAAAAGCAATAAAAAGTCATCTTGACTCTTTTATCCATGACTCTTTTTGTCGAGCCACTTGAAGAAGATTATGATCAGAATTTTGTAGCCACTACACACACAACTCATCCATTTCAAAGGGTATGTTAAGGTACGTCATTTTCTAACTTTTGACCATAGAATTCCATAAAAAGCTAGAATGATAATTGTTGGAAAAACATTTCTCTTCCTCATTTCATAAAATTGCCAATACCATTAGTTGGGGGGGGGGGAATACATTCATATTCATATCTTTCCATGTTCATATTACTTTCAGAAGCCCACATACTTCCAAAATATATTAACTATTACATTATTATTATGAGCATACAATGGCTTTTCAAAAGGGCTTAAAGGATAACTGGATACAAACACAATCATGGTTGCCAC
Organism: Pinus taeda; assembly: GCA_000404065.3. Taxonomy (NCBI): domain Eukaryota; kingdom Viridiplantae; phylum Streptophyta; class Pinopsida; order Pinales; family Pinaceae; genus Pinus; species Pinus taeda. The sequence goes on along the minus strand of APFE031630067.1, from coordinate 119,852 downwards.
ACAAGAACGAACCATCATGCAATCCAATAAAGATATACTTTCCAACAATAATTAAAATATCATTATGCAAAGTTCAAAGATCAAAATAGAATGCAACAACAAAATATGGTTGTAACACAAGAACCAACCATGTTGCAATTCAAGTAAAACACCTTGCATAAGTATGAAGTTATCAAATGATATCATGCAAAGTTAAGCCAAAGCTCAAATATCAAAAGAATTAATGTAATATATATTGCATGAGGACATGCAATAGTTTTAGTTGGGGGGTATGTTGGGTCTTGAAATTTTTATTCATTTCCATTACGCTTTCACTATTATGTCCATTGTATCACCTCCATTTCACTACCATGTCACTACATTCATCTCACTTTCATTATCATTGGGTCACATTTATGTTTTTCCAAAATTTATTAATTATTATCCCTTTTAAGTGAATTTGTGGTTAAAAATTAGAAAATAATGTGCATATGCTTATACCTAATAAGTGGGTTGAGATTGTTGACATGTGTAGGTCAAAAGGAGGCTTCTAGAAGACCTTTATGTGGCACCCTAAGGCCAAATTCGAATTTGAGTGGAGATGATCATGGGATCATGAGGATATGTGTCACATTTCCTATTTATATTGAAACTCTAAGAATACATGTTTCTTATCATTTCCTATTTTGATTAGAACTATAGAGGTTGTTAGTGTCGGTATCTTCAACCCTCCATTAGTGATCAAATTTCTCTTTTTGCATGCATTTTAGGTGTTCATCCGATCATCTGCATTCCATTAGGTTATGGATCAACTGATGGTAGTGGTTCATGTCAATTCCCCTCATGTTATTTACCTGTTGGCCTACTTTCACATGTTCAGGTCATCTACAGTCATTTTTTGCCATTACATGTGCAAAAGCCATTTTTTTAGGGTGTTAGGCCTCATTAGGTTTGGGGTTTGTCACCATGGTCATAAAAAAAACTCAATAAAGGGTCAGTAGGCACATGAGGAGGTCTAATAAGTTCATAAAATCAAAATTTCAGTGATGATATGCTCAATAACTAGTTTTTACCTCAGAACTCTGTTTTGAGGTAAAACATAATTTTTTTTCTATGTACAATTTTTTTATGTAATTTCAATATTTTCTATATGTAATAATTTCAGAGCTACTGCCCTTGCTCACCTTGCCAATTCTAGCTACTGCAAACAAAAATACAAGCATCAATGCATCAGTTTACCAAATGATTAAGAAAAGTCAGTTTCAATGGAAAAACAGAGCTCAAGACCAAAAGTGACATTGACATTAGAAAAGTGCGTTTGAGATAAGTGAAAATTAAAATTGATCCATATTTAAATTGAAAGGCATCCTATTTGTCATTTCATTGTGAAAAATACCTTTGGAGAGTCAAAAATCGCGATTTGGAGGCAAATTGAGCAAAGGAAGTTAAAAACCCTGTTTTCCAAGCAAGTTTGTCTAGCGCTGCGCATCAGAGGCAGTGCACTGCGCATCAGGAAAGTGCTGCACATTAAAGGCAGTGTGCTGCGCATTAGGCAGGCGTTGCGCATCAGAGGAAAACCTACAGTGTTATTTTGAACTGGCACTACGCATCAGGAGGGCACTGCGCATTGGGCCCAGTGTGTTGCGCATCAGTCGAGAATTTTCTAAATCATGCCAAATCGTGCCATAACCCTCAAATTTCCTACATTTGCATGCTACAAGTAAGTAATCATCATCCCAAAGATGAATTTGAGTGCACACTTGTGTTCTTCATGAATCTTACAAGTTTAAAATGAAACCCTAGTTTCTCTTCACTATTTTCCATTTCATTGTGCAAATTTCATTCCATCATCAGAAAAACATAATTAAACCCCCTTTTCACTCTTTTATTACCCTAAGACACACCATTTATCCCATTTTCCCATATCCCACTCCCCTAAAGCAACTAATTCCCTCATCAAACCCTAAATCCCTCACTAAAGCCTAATTTCCCAAAACTATTCCCTTCATTCCCCAATTCCATTTCCCAAGAGTAAAATCTCTTCATACTCATCACCATTGTCCTCCTTCATTACCATTTTTCACCATACCTTCATCTCATCATTTTCCTAAGACAAGCATTATGGCAAGAAACAGTGACTCAAGCTATGAAGAAGAAACACAAAGTGACAGTTCAAGAGGAAGGAATGTACAACCTAGGAGACCTCACAAGGGTGGGAAAATAATCAGAGAGGAGCCTACTAGCATGGCTGAAATTCTTGCTTGTCCCCTTGCCACCACTTGTTTCAGATACCAATCTTGCCTTGAGTTTTGTGAGATAGTGGAGAGGGTTAAGTATCATCATGAATTAGCTAGGCAATTTGTCATCAACATGGAGGGCAATATGGTACAGCTTGCTAGCATCAATTTCACTCTTTCACTAGCCATTATTGCAGAAGCAACTAGGATGCCAAATGTGGGGGGAAGATGGAACAAAAGACAGAATATCAGAAAACAGAACTATGAAGCCTACGTTAAAGCCAAATATCATAGTAAATTGGGTAGGGTGTTTCCTTTCAAGTTTTTGGAGGACTGGTATGTGCCACTAATGATACTCATCATTAAATACTTCACATGTGAGGGAAGGTTCTCCAGACTCTATGCCTATCATATCAGATTGCTTATGCATTTTACCAGGGTTAGAATGATGAGTATACCATACTTCATTTGCAAAAACATAGAGAGGATGACTGTGCTTGCAAAGAGAAAACCATACCCACAATAGCTTAATAGCATTTATCACATTGTTGTCATCAAGATTGTTGTTGTACATCATCTCACTCAGTTGGGAGTGCCATGGGAAACCTTTATTGCCAATGAAATTTTCAAGGGGCCTCAAATTTTTGTATAACCTCAATAGGAAGGTGGACCTTTCGGGCAACAAAGAGAGCATGAAAGCAGAACTAAAGAGGCTCACATCCCTATGTTTATAGCTTATGAAAAGGGGACCAGAAGAATTTTTCCAGCTGCCAAATGAGTATTATCTCCACCAGGGGTGGAAGGGGTTTCGTTCTCTTCACCGGACAATAGGCAAATGTTATCTTCACCTAGGGCGAAAGGGAATTTTCCTTATTCTTCAGTAGAATAGGTACAGGACAGAGGAAAGCAACCATTACATGATGAAGGGCCTTCTGAAGGCAAAGACAGAGATTTTATTTTGGTTAAGGAAGAGGACACTGATTTGGGCTCCCAAATCTCAAGACTCAAGGATGTGATCATCAAGGAGAAAGAAGTTGAGATCCAAGCCTTATATCTTGACTTTGAGAGGGCTAAATGGGTCATTAATTACCTTGAGCAACAGAACACGCAATTGGAGGAAAAATAAACAATTATGGAGTTGCAAACCATAAGGGAAAACTGGCAATTGGCAAAAAGAAGGAAAATCAAACTGACTTCACTAGAGAAAAAAATAGAGGCTGATTGAGAATCATGGTTGGAAAGAGTGAATATCCACCTTGATAAGTTTCTTGATAAGGCTAATAAGGAGAAGAACATGTTGTGCCACATGGCCTATCACTATTTGGCCCGAAACAAAATTTGCAAGACAAAGAAAAGAAACCTAAAATCCAAGTTAGGGAGAGCCTTAAAAGCCAAAAAGGAGAAATATAAACTTATAATCTTGGATGAATCTTCCTTGGCTCAGCAAAGCAATTGATAAGCTTTCCTCTTGCCAATTTTGAAGCAATTTGGAGAAATTTTTGTCATTTCACAAATTTTAATTGCAAAACACAGAAAATTTCCTCATTGGCTCTGCGCATTGATTTGGTTGGGAATTTTGAGGAATGACTTACATTTTTGGATTCCTCATGAAAAAATATGAAAACCCAAAAAATTTCATGAATTTTGGAGGAGATCTCGGTCACCTAAAGGGCAAAAAACATCTCAAAAATGCCCTCTCTGCCACTTTTTGGACCCACAGGAAGCAGTCTTGGGAGAACTGATTTTTGAAGGGGTAATTGGACACCAAATCCAACAATTCCACTTGTCCTAGAAAGTAGACAGATAGACACTTCCAACAAGCCATCTTGGAGCAAATTTGGTGAAGGTAAAGTCCTTCAAACTTAGCTTGGAAAAGGCACTGCGCATTAGGTAAAATTTTGCCAATTTTGCTCAAAAACTCAAATTTTCACCTAATTTTCTATCAGTTTGACTTTTCTTCTCTCATGGTCAAATTCATGATGTAAATTGATGTAATATGATGTAAAAATTATGAAAAATTACTTAAGGAGGTAGATACATCAATTTTAGGTGGTTTTGAGATGAATGAATCAATTTCCATAGTTTTAGAGGCAAGTTGTTCCACTGCCTATTTTTAGTTCCTAGTTTAGATCTTGTTGAAACAGCTCCTTGACTCATGGATTCGACCCTTGATGGCTAGCATAGGTTGTTTTATATCTATATCTTGTACTTTATTAGTCATTTGTCAAGTTTGGACTCTTATGGATGCATTGAGCTACTTTGTACATCACTTCTGCAGTTTGGCAAGGAAATGAACCATGGTTTTGCAGCATTTTGTGGGATTATTGTGATAATGTGAATTAACATTGTTTTCTTCTCTGTAATTTAGTTGATCTTATGTTTATGTGTTCCATCATATTTCTTATTCTACATAACTAAATGAATCAAGTGTAAAGGCAGAATCCATTGGTATTTCAATGCTCTGCCTTGGGGTTTATTTAGTTTTACATGTTTTCTACTGTCTGAAGAGAACTCGTGACACTTACATGCCCTCTCCAGCTCCTCACCATTACACTCATTTCAAAGTGCTAAAACACTTGCCTACCTCGCCCCACAGAAACCTCTGCAAATCTGTGTTGGTTTCCCAGACCCAAAACTGCCTTCCCCATTTTATCCAGCAACCAACCATTAAAATCAATCAAATTCCTTTGAGAAAACATACCTAGCCTAAAATTAGTATTCATATCAGTCGTCTCAAGCCTTCCTTCATATATTTTCATTGAGATTGACAAGGAGAGAGCTCTCTCTCGACCTGGTAGGGCTAGCTACCAGGTTAAGCGCGGTTTGATGTTATCCTAGACCTGCCTTTCTTAGCTTGAGGTAGATTTAGGCCCTAACAAAGGTATAGGGAGAGATTCATGGACTCTCATTAATGAGATGACTTCTCACATTTTTGTATAAGTAGGATATCTATCTCCTTCATTTGGTAGTCTAAGAAAACTCTTTAGTTTTGGAAAGTTTTTGGAAAGCTTTGGAGAACTTTGTAAACTTTTGTAATTTTCAAGAATTCGAATTAAGATTTGATGTTCTCAACATGGAACGATATGTGAAGTAGATCTCATGGAGCATATTAAAATGTAAGTTAGAGTAGATTGTATTTTGTAGTTTTTCTTTGATTTCATTCAAGTATGTCATTTTATTGTTTTCAAGTACAATAGTTTAGATTTTCCATTTACGCAAGTTTAATTCCTACAAGTGTGTTCAACTATGTAGATTTATCTAACTGTGTAATCTATTCTTAGCAAAATAGTCCAAGAAAGTATTTTCCAATTGGTGATTGGAGCATTAGAGCACACAATAAATTATTTTTCCTTTACATGTTTTGTATTTGCTTTCCATTTCAATTTCATTAGAGTAGTCACTCATTACATAAATGAATGTTTCCAAAGCCTTTCATTGATGATTAACCCTCAAACTCAATGGCGAAATGAGATTTCTTGTTGTTCATTAGTTTAGAGTTAAATAGCTTAATGCCATTTTCTTATCAATTTAGTAACTCATGATTTAAGTAGATATTTCCAAAAGCCCTTCGTTGATGGTTGAACCTAAGACTAAGTGGTGAAATGTTTTACTAATGATTGAGTTTTTCCTTGCATTTCATTTTCAGTTTTAGAATAATGAAGTATGGAGTCCCTAAAAAAAATGTTATCACAAAGAGGTAATTCTACCAAAATTGTGTAGCAAAGTGACAAAACACTTCATTTAGTTACATGCTTTGTAGTTGCTTTCCATTTTAAATAGCATTATCATTTTTTCTTTCATTTCATAGACATTTTGCCAGTTTAGATTAATCTAACTATTCAAAGTTTTGATTTGTTCATTTCCTTTATCCCTTCTTTAGAAATTAGATTTCAACATTGAGGGTCATTAGATTTGGTTGTCCATTAACACTCGGAGATTTCATTTAGAAGCATAACTTTTCTTTCTTAGGTTATTCCTTAAGCATGAGAAACAAAACCCCCAAAAACAACATAAACTATAAAACAACGAAGTAAGAGAAAGGTTAACTAAGCACATATAGTGCACTACACTTCATCAGTGTATGATCCCCGAATTGATAATTTATGTAGAGAAATTTAGTACAATAAATGGACTAAACATTTTGGCGTCGTTTCCGAGGAAGTGTAATTAGGATAGCTTATTTCTTACATCTAAAAAATTTAATAAAAATTAATAATTTCTCGAGTATGCTCTCCTCCTACATTTTGTGCGATCTGGAGGATTAGAAAAAGAATTGTTAACTTACAAAAAAAAAAAAAAAAATCTAACTCCTTTGATAGGTTCAGCTGTCCAAGATTGACTGGTTATAGTTTGTAGTGACCCTCAAAACACTGTGTCCTATTTTAATAAGATTTTGCAAATTAGTTGGGAAATGCAGCCCTGTTCCACAACTATTTCCAAGGTTTAGCAGGTTTCAGGTGCCCAATGAAGAAATCGACCACATGGGCATCTCTGGAATCGTCCCAACATGGATCCTATCCTAATCACCCAGCCTAGATCGATAAAAAAATCAGCTTAAGACCTCAGTCAAAGTCCTGTTCTTAGCACATTTACTTTGAAGCCTTTGCTGCCTGAAATTGGGAGCCATTAGATTCCAATCCATTGTTGTGATTAGGAATTCATCAAAACCTGTCAATGAAAAATCCAATTGTGAAAATCATCTGAGCTTTAGTTCAATAGGAAAATATTGATTTGTAAATAAGAATGTGTTGAAGCCTCGAAAATCGGGTCGACAACAAGGGGGATACCCACCCGGTCCGGACCTTGGTTGGCAGCTCCTTATCCGTTTGGTATAGCGG